>CAUIJW010000046.1:0-221000 GCA_960531205.1 Andrena bicolor | reverse complement strand
CAACCGTTTTCTATATCTAGACTACCGAGATCCGTCGTTGTACAACCGTCTTCAATATCTAGACTAACGAGATCCGTCTGTACAACTGTCTTCTATATCTAGACTAACGAGATCCGTCTGTACAACTGTCTTCTATATCTAGACTAACGAGATCCGTCGTTGTACAACCGTTTTCTATATCTAGACTAACGAGATCCGTCGTTGTACAAGCGTCTTCTATATCTAGACTAACGAGATACGTCGTTGGACAAACGTCTTCAATATCTAGACTAACGAGAGATACGTCTGTACAACCGTTTTCTATATCTAGACTAACGAGATCCGTCTGTACAACCGTCTTCTATATCTAGACTAACGAGATCCGTCTGTACAACCGTCTTCTATATCTAGACTAACGAGATCCGTCGTTGTACAATCGTCTTCTATATCTAGACTAACGAGATCCGTCGTTGTACAACCGTCTTCTATATCTAGACTAACGAGATCCGTCTGTACAACCGTCTTCAATATCTAGACTAACGAGATCCGTCGTTGTACAACCGTCTTCTATATCTCGACTAACGAGATCTCTCGTTGTACAACCGTCTTCTATATCTAGACTAACGAGAGATACGTCTGTACAACCGTTTTCTATATCTAGACTAACGAGATCCGTCTGTACAACCGTCTTCTATATCTAGACTAACGAGATCCGTCGTTGTACAATCGTCTTCTATATCTAGACTAACGAGATCCGTCGTTGTACACCCGTCTTCTATAACTAGACTAACGAGATCCGTCGTTGTACAACCGTCTTCTATATCTAGACTAACGAGATCCGTCGTTGTTCAACCGTCTTCTATATCTCGACTAACGAGATCTATCGTTGTACAACCGTCTTCTATATCTAGACTAACGAGATACGTCGTTGGATAAACGTCTTCAATATCTAGACCAACGAGATCCGTCGGTACAACTGTCTTCTATATCTAGACTAACGAGATCCGTCTGTACAACAGTCTTCTATATCTAGACTAACGAGATCCGTCGTTGTACAACCGTTTTCTATATCTAGACTAACGAGATCCGTCGTTGTACAACCGTCTTCTATATCTAGACTAACGAGATCCGTCGTTGTACAACCGTCTTCTATATCTAGACTAACGAGATCCGTCGTTGTACAACCGTCTTCTATATCTAGACTAACGAGATCTCTCGTTGTGCAACCGTCTTCTATATCTAGACTAACGAGATCCGTCTGTACAACCGTCTTCTATATCTAGACTAACGAGATCCGTCGTTGTACAATCGTCTTCTATATCTAGACTTACGAGATCCGTCGTTGTACAACCGTTTTCTATATCTAGACTAACGAGATACGTCGTTGGACAAACGTCTTCAATATCTAGACTAACGAGATCCGTCTGTACAACCGTTTTCTATATCTAGACTACCGAGATCCGTCGTTGTACAACCGTCTTCTATATCTAGACTAACGAGATCTCTCGTTGTGCAACCGCCTTCTATATCTAGACTAACGAGATCCGTCTGTACAACCGTCTTCTATATCTAGACTAACGAGATCCGTCGTTGTACAACCGTTTTCTATATCTAGACTAACGAGATCCGTCGTTGTACAACCGTCTTCTATATCTAGACTAACGAGATCCGTCGTTGTACAACCGTCTTCTATATCTAGACTAACGAGATCCGTCGTTGTACAACCGTCTTCTATATCTAGACTAACGAGATCTCTCGTTGTGCAACCGTCTTCTATATCTAGACTAACGAGATCCGTCTGTACAACCGTCTTCTATATCTAGACTAACGAGATCCGTCGTTGTACAATCGTCTTCTATATCTAGACTTACGAGATCCGTCGTTGTACAACCGTTTTCTATATCTAGACTAACGAGATACGTCGTTGGACAAACGTCTTCAATATCTAGACTAACGAGATCCGTCTGTACAACCGTTTTCTATATCTAGACTACCGAGATCCGTCGTTGTACAACCGTCTTCTATATCTAGACTAACGAGATCTCTCGTTGTGCAACCGCCTTCTATATCTAGACTAACGAGATCCGTCTGTACAACCGTCTTCTATATCTAGACTAACGAGATCCGTCGTTGTACAACGGTCTTCTATATCTAGACTAACGAGATCCGTCTGTACAACCGTCTTCTATATCTAGACTAACGAGATCCGTCGTTGTACAATCGTCTTCTATATCTAGACTAACGAGATCCGTCGTTGTACAACCGTCTTCTATAACTAGACTAACGAGATCCGTCGTTGTACAACCGTCTTCTATATCTAGACTAACGAGATCCGTCGTTGTTCAACCGTCTTCTATATCTCGACTAACGAGATCTATCGTTGTACAACCGTCTTCTATATCTCGACTAACGAGATACGTCGTTGGATAAACGTCTTCAATATCTAGACCAACCAGACCCGTCTGTACAACTGTCTTCTATATCTAGACTAACGAGATCCGTCTGTACAACCGTCTTCTATATCTAGACTAACGAGATCCGTCGTTGTACAACCGTTTTCTATATCTAGACTAACGAGATCCGTCGTTGTACAACCGTCTTCTATATCTAGACTAACGAGATCCGTCGTTGTACAACCGTCTTCTATATCTAGACTAACGAGATCCGTCGTTGTACAACCGTCTTCTATATCTAGACTAACGAGATACGTCGTTGGACAAACGTCTTCAATATCTAGACTAACGAGATCCGTCTGTACAACCGTTTTCTATATCTAGACTACCGAGATCCGTCGTTGTACAACCGTCTTCTATATCTAGACTAACGAGATCTCTCGTTGTGCAACCGCCTTCTATATCTAGACTAACGAGATCCGTCTGTACAACCGTCTTCTATATCTAGACTAACGAGATCCGTCGTTGTACAACGGTCTTCTATATCTCGACTAACGAGATCTCTCGTTGTACAACCGTCTTCTATATCTAGACTAACGAGATCCGTCGTTGTACAACCGTCTTCTATATCCAGACTAACGAGATCCGTCGTTGTACAACCGTCTTCTATATCTAGACTAACGAGATCCGTCTGTACAACCCTCTTTTATATCAAGACTAACGAGATCCGTCTGTACAACCGTCTTCTATATCTAGACTAACGAGATCCGTCGTTGGACAAACGTCTTCAATATCTAGACTAACGTGATCCGTCTGTACAACCGTCTTCTATATCTAGACTAACGAGATACGTCGTTGTACAAGCGTCTACTATATCCAGACTAACGAGATCCGTCGTTGTACAACCGTCATCTATATCTAGACTAACGAGATCCGTCGTTGTACAACCGTCTTCTATATCTAGACTAACGAGATCCGTCTGTACAACCGTTTTCTATATCTAGACTAACGAGATCCATCTGTACAACCGTTTTCTATATCTAGACTACCGAGATCCGTCGTTGTACAACCGTCTTCTATATCTAGACTAACGAGATCTCTCGTTGTGCAACCGTCTTCTATATCTAGACTAACGAGATCCGTCTGTACAACCGTCTTCAATATCTAGACTAACGAGATCCGTCTGAACAACCCTCTTTTATATCAAGACTAACGAGATCCGTCTGTACAACCGTCTTCTATATCTAGACTAACGAGATCCGTCGTTGGACAAACGTCTTCAATATCTAGACTAACGTGATCCGTCTGTTCAACCGTCTTCTATATCTAGACTAACGAGATACGTCGTTGTACAAGCGTCTACTATATCCAGACTAACGAGATCCGTCGTTGTACAACCGTCATCTATATCTAGACTAACGAGATCCGTCTGTACAACCGTCTTCAATATCTAGACTAACGAGATCCGTCTGAACAACCCTCTTTTATATCAAGACTAACGAGATACGTCTGTACAACCGTTTTCTATATCTAGACTAACGAGATCCGTCGTTGTACAACCGTCTTCTATATCCAGACTAACGTGATCCGTCTGTACAACCGTCTTCTATATCTAGACTAACGAGATACGTCGTTGTTCAAGCGTCTTCTATATCCAGACTAACGAGATCCGTCGTTGTACAACCGTCATCTATATCTAGACTAACGAGATCCGTCGTTGTACAACCGTCTTCTATGTCTAGACTAGCGAGATACGTCGTTGGACAAACGTCATCAATATCTAGACTAACGAGAGATACGTCTGTACAACCGTTTTCTATATCTAGACTAACGAGATCCGTCTGTACAACCGTCTTCTATATCTAGACTAACGAGATCCGTCGTTGTACAATCGTCTTCTATATCTAGACTAACGAGATCCGTCGTTGTACACCCGTCTTCTATAACTAGACTAACGAGATCCGTCGTTGTACAACCGTCTTCTATATCTAGACTAACGAGATCCGTCGTTGTTCAACCGTCTTCTATATCTCGACTAACGAGATCTATCGTTGTACAACCGTCTTCTATATCTAGACTAACGAGATACGTCGTTGGATAAACGTCTTCAATATCTAGACCAACGAGATCCGTCGGTACAACTGTCTTCTATATCTAGACTCACGAGATCCGTCTGTACAACCGTCTTCTATATCTAGACTAACGAGATCCGTCGTTGTACAACCGTCTTCTATATCTAGACTAACGAGATCCGTCGTTGTACAACCGTCTTCTATATCTAGACTAACGAGATCTCTCGTTGTGCAACCGCCTTCTATATCTAGACTAACGAGATCCGTCTGTACAACCGTCTTCTATATCTAGACTAACGAGATCCGTCGTTGTACAACCGTTTTCTATATCTAGACTAACGAGATCCGTCGTTGTACAACCGTCTTCTATATCTAGACTAACGAGATCCGTCGTTGTACAACCGTCTTCTATATCTAGACTAACGAGATCCGTCGTTGTACAACCGTCTTCTATATCTAGACTAACGAGATACGTCGTTGGACAAACGTCTTCAATATCTAGACTAACGAGATCCGTCTGTACAACCGTTTTCTATATCTAGACTACCGAGATCCGTCGTTGTACAACCGTCTTCTATATCTAGACTAACGAGATCTCTCGTTGTGCAACCGCCTTCTATATCTAGACTAACGAGATCCGTCTGTACAACCGTCTTCTATATCTAGACTAACGAGATCCGTCGTTGTACAACGGTCTTCTATATCTCGACTAACGAGATCTCTCGTTGTACAACCGTCTTCTATATCTAGACTAACGAGATCCGTCGTTGTACAACCGTCTTCTATATCCAGACTAACGAGATCCGTCGTTGTACAACCGTCTTCTATATCTAGACTAACGAGATCCGTCTGTACAACCGTCTTCTATATCTAGACTAACGAGATCCGTCTGTACAACCGTTTTCTATATCTAGACTACCGAGATCCGTCGTTGTACAACCGTCTTCTATATCTAGACTAACGAGATCTCTCGTTGTGCAACCGTCTTCTATATCTAGACTAACGAGATCCGTCTGTACAACCGTCTACAATATCTAGACTATCGAGATCCGTCTGTACAACCGTCTTCTATATCTAGACTAACGAGATCCGTCGGTGTACAACCGTCTTCTATATCTAGACTAACGAGATCCGTCGTTGTACAACCGTCTTCTATATCTCGACTAACGAGATCTCTCGTTGTACAACCGTCTTCTATATCTAGACTAACGAGATACGTCGTTGGACAAAAGTCGTTAATATCTAGACTAACGAGATCCGTGTGAACAACCGTCTTCTATATCTAGACTAACGAGATCCGTCGTTATACAACCGTCTTCTATATCTCGACTAACGAGATCTCTCGTTGTACAACCGTCTTCTATATCTAGACTAACGAGATCCGTCGTTGTACAACCGTCTTCTATATCTAGACTAACGAGATCCGTCTGTACAACCGTCTTCTATATCTAGACTAACGAGATCCATCTGTACAACCGTTTTCTATATCTAGACTACCGAGATCCGTCGTTGTACAACCGTCTTCTATATCTAGACTAACGAGATCTCTCGTTGTGCAACCGTCTTCTATATCTAGACTAACGAGATCCGTCTGTACAACCGTCTTCAATATCTAGACTAACGAGATCCGTCTGAACAACCCTCTTTTATATCAAGACTAACGAGATCCGTCTGTACAACCGTCTTCTATATCTAGACTAACGAGATCCGTCGTTGGACAAACGTCTTCAATATCTAGACTAACGTGATCCGTCTGTACAACCGTCTTCTATATCTAGACTAACGAGATACGTCGTTGTACAAGCGTCTACTATATCCAGACTAACGAGATCCGTCGTTGTACAACCGTCATCTATATCTAGACTAACGAGATCCGTCGTTGTACAACCGTCTTCTATATCTAGACTAACGAGATCCGTCTGTACAACCGTTTTCTATATCTAGACTAACGAGATCCATCTGTACAACCGTTTTCTATATCTAGACTACCGAGATCCGTCGTTGTACAACCGTCTTCTATATCTAGACTAACGAGATCTCTCGTTGTGCAACCGTCTTCTATATCTAGACTAACGAGATCCGTCTGTACAACCGTCTTCAATATCTAGACTAACGAGATCCGTCTGAACAACCCTCTTTTATATCAAGACTAATGAGATCCGTCTGTACAACCGTCTTCTATATCTAGACTAACGAGATCCGTCGTTGGACAAACGTCTTCAATATCTAGACTAACGTGATCCGTCTGTACAACCGTCTTCTATATCTAGACTAACGAGATCCGTCGTTGTACAACCGTCTTCTATATCTAGACTAACGAGATCCGTCGTTGTACAACCGTCTTCTATATCTCGACTAACGAGATCTCTCGTTGTACAACCGTCTTCTATATCTAGACTAACGAGATCCGTCGTTGTACAACCGTCTTCTATATCTAGACTACCGAGATCCGTCGTTGTACAACCGTCTTCTATATCTAGACTAACGAGATCTCTCGTTGTGCAACCTTCTTCTATATCTAGACTAACGAGATCCGTCTGTACAACCGTCTTCAATATCTAGACTAACGAGATCCGTCTGTACAACCGTCTTCTATATCTAGACTAACGAGATCCGTCGTTGTACAACCGTCTTCTATATCTCCACTAACGAGATCTCTCGTTGTACAACCGTCTTCTATATCTAGACTAACGAGATCCGTCGTTGTACAACCGTCTTCTATATCTCGACTAACGAGATCTCTCGTTGTACAACCGTCTTCTATATCTAGACTAACGAGATCTCTCGTTGTACAACCGTCTTCAATATCTAGACTAACGAGATCCGTCTGTACAACCGTTTTCTATATCTAGACTACCGAGATCCGTCGTTGTACAACCGTCTTCAATATCTAGACTAACGAGATCCGTCTGTACAACTGTCTTCTATATCTAGACTAACGAGATCCGTCTGTACAACTGTCTTCTATATCTAGACTAACGAGATCCGTCGTTGTACAACCGTTTTCTATATCTAGACTAACGAGATCCGTCGTTGTACAAGCGTCTTCTATATCTAGACTAACGAGATACGTCGTTGGACAAACGTCTTCAATATCTAGACTAACGAGAGATACGTCTGTACAACCGTTTTCTATATCTAGACTAACGAGATCCGTCTGTACAACCGTCTTCTATATCTAGACTAACGAGATCCGTCTGTACAACCGTCTTCTATATCTAGACTAACGAGATCCGTCGTTGTACAATCGTCTTCTATATCTAGACTTACGAGATCCGTCGTTGTACAACCGTCTTCTATATCTAGACTAACGAGATCCGTCTGTACAACCGTCTTCTATATCTAGACTAACGAGATCCATCTGTACAACCGTTTTCTATATCTAGACTACCGAGATCCGTCGTTGTACAATCGTCTTCTATATCTAGACTGACGAGATCCGTCGTTGTACAACCGTCTTCTATAACTAGACTAACGAGATCCGTCGTTGTACAACCGTCTTCTATATCTAGACTAACGAGATCCGTCGTTGTACAACCGTCTTCTATATCTAGACTAACGAGATACGTCGTTGGACAAACGTCTTCAATATCTAGACTAACGAGATCCGTCTGTACAACCGTCTTCTATATCTACACTAACGAGATCTCTCGTTGTGCAACCGCCTTCTATATCTAGACTAACGAGATCCGTCTGTACAACCGTCTTCTATATCTAGACTACCGAGATCCGTCGTTGTACAACCGTCTTCTATATCTAGACTAACGAGATCTCTCGTTGTGCAACCTTCTTCTATATCTAGACTAACGAGATCCGTCGTTGTACAACCGTCTTCTATATCTCGACTACCGAGATCCGTCGTTGTACAACCGTCTTCTATATCTAGACTACCGAGATCCGTCGTTGTACAACCGTCTTCTATATCTAGACTAACGAGATCCGTCTGTACAACCGTCTTCTATATCTCGACTAACGAGATCTCTCGTTGTACAACCGTCTTCTATATCTAGACTAACGAGATCCGTCGTTGTACAACCGTCTTCTATATCTCGACTAACGAGATCTCTCGTTGTACAACCGTCTTCTATATCTAGACTAACGAGATACGTTGTTGGACAACCGTCTTCTATATCTAGACTAACGAGATCTCTCGTTGTGCAACCGTCTTCTATATCTAGACTAACGAGATCCGTCTGTACAACCGTCTTCTATATCTAGACTAACGAGATCTCTCGTTGTGCAACCTTCTTCTATATCTAGACTAACGAGATCCGTCGTTGTACAACCGTCTTCTATATCTCGAATACCGAGATCCGTCGTTGTACAACCGTCTTCTATATCTAGACTAACGAGATACGTCGTTGGACAAACGTCTTCAATATCTAGACTAACGAGATCCGTCTGTACAACCGTCTTCTATATCTACACTAACGAGATCTCTCGTTGTGCAACCGTCTTCTATATCTAGACTAACGAGATCCGTCTGTACAACCGTCTTCTATATCTAGACTAACGAGATCCGCCGTTGTACAACCGTTTTCCATATCTAGACTAACGAGATCCGTCGTTGTACAACCGTCTTCTATATCTAGACTAACGAGATCCGTGGTTGTACAACCGTCTTCTATATCTAGACTACCGAGATCCGTCGTTGTACAACCGTCTTCTATATCTAGACTAACGAGATCTCTCGTTGTGCAACCTTCTTCTATATCTAGACTAACGAGATCCGTCTGTACAACCGTCTTCAATATCTAGACTAACGAGATCCGTCTGTACAACCCTCTTCTATATCTAGACTAACGAGATCCGTCGTTGTACAACCGTCTTCTATATCTCCACTAACGAGATCTCTCGTTGTACAACCGTCTTCAATATCTAGACTAACGAGATCCGTCTGTACAACCGTCTTCTATATCTAGACTAACGAGATCCGTCGTTGTACAACCGTCTTCTATATCTCCACTAACGAGATCTCTCGTTGTACAACCGTCTTCTATATCTAGACTAACGAGATCCGTCTGTACAACCGTTTTCTATATCTAGACTACCGAGATCCGTCGTTGTACAACCGTCTTCAATATCTAGACTAACGAGATCCGTCTGTACAACTGTCTTCTATATCTAGACTAACGAGATCCGTCTGTACAACTGTCTTCTATATCTAGACTAACGAGATCCGTCGTTGTACAACCGTTTTCTATATCTAGACTAACGAGATCCGTCGTTGTACAAGCGTCTTCTATATCTAGACTAACGAGATACGTCGTTGGACAAACGTCTTCAATATCTAGACTAACGAGAGATACGTCTGTACAACCGTTTTCTATATCTAGACTAACGAGATCCGTCTGTACAACCGTCTTCTATATCTAGACTAACGAGATCCGTCTGTACAACCGTCTTCTATATCTAGACTAACGAGATCCGTCGTTGTACAATCGTCTTCTATATCTAGACTTACGAGATCCGTCGTTGTACAACCGTCTTCTATATCTAGACTAACGAGATCCGTCTGTACAACCGTCTTCTATATCTAGACTAACGAGATCCGTCGTTGTACAACCGTCTTCTATATCTCGACTAACGAGATCTCTCGTTGTACAACCGTCTTCTATATCTAGACTAACGAGAGATACGTCTGTACAACCGTTTTCTATATCTAGACTAACGAGATCCGTCTGTACAACCGTCTTCTATATCTAGACTAACGAGATCCGTCGTTGTACAATCGTCTTCTATATCTAGACTAACGAGATCCGTCGTTGTACACCCGTCTTCTATAACTAGACTAACGAGATCCGTCGTTGTACAACCGTCTTCTATATCTAGACTAACGAGATCCGTCGTTGTTCAACCGTCTTCTATATCTCGACTAACGAGATCTATCGTTGTACAACCGTCTTCTATATCTAGACTAACGAGATCTCTCGTTGTACAACCGTCTTCAATATCTAGACTAACGAGATCCGTCTGTACAACCGTTTTCTATATCTAGACTACCGAGATCCGTCGTTGTACAACCGTCTTCAATATCTAGACTAACGAGATCCGTCTGTACAACTGTCTTCTATATCTAGACTAACGAGATCCGTCTGTACAACTGTCTTCTATATCTAGACTAACGAGATCCGTCGTTGTACAACCGTTTTCTATATCTAGACTAACGAGATCCGTCGTTGTACAAGCGTCTTCTATATCTAGACTAACGAGATACGTCGTTGGACAAACGTCTTCAATATCTAGACTAACGAGAGATACGTCTGTACAACCGTTTTCTATATCTAGACTAACGAGATCCGTCTGTACAACCGTCTTCTATATCTAGACTAACGAGATCCGTCTGTACAACCGTCTTCTATATCTAGACTAACGAGATCCGTCGTTGTACAATCGTCTTCTATATCTAGACTTACGAGATCCGTCGTTGTACAACCGTCTTCTATATCTAGACTAACGAGATCCGTCTGTACAACCGTCTTCTATATCTAGACTAACGAGATCCATCTGTACAACCGTTTTCTATATCTAGACTACCGAGATCCGTCGTTGTACAATCGTCTTCTATATCTAGACTGACGAGATCCGTCGTTGTACAACCGTCTTCTATAACTAGACTAACGAGATCCGTCGTTTTACAACCGTCTTCTATATCTAGACTAACGAGATCCGTCGTTGTACAACCGTCTTCTATATCTAGACTAACGAGATACGTCGTTGGACAAACGTCTTCAATATCTAGACTAACGAGATCCGTCTGTACAACCGTCTTCTATATCTACACTAACGAGATCTCTCGTTGTGCAACCGCCTTCTATATCTAGACTAACGAGATCCGTCTGTACAACCGTCTTCTATATCTAGACTAACGAGATCCGTCTGTACAACCGTCTTCTATATCTAGACTAACGAGATCCGTCGTTGTACAATCGTCTTCTATATCTAGACTTACGAGATCCGTCGTTGTACAACCGTCTTCTATATCTAGACTAACGAGATCCGTCTGTACAACCGTCTTCTATATCTAGACTAACGAGATCCATCTGTACAACCGTTTTCTATATCTAGACTACCGAGATCCGTCGTTGTACAATCGTCTTCTATATCTAGACTGACGAGATCCGTCGTTGTACAACCGTCTTCTATAACTAGACTAACGAGATCCGTCGTTGTACAACCGTCTTCTATATCTAGACTAACGAGATCCGTCGTTGTACAACCGTCTTCTATATCTAGACTAACGAGATACGTCGTTGGACAAACGTCTTCAATATCTAGACTAACGAGATCCGTCTGTACAACCGTCTTCTATATCTACACTAACGAGATCTCTCGTTGTGCAACCGCCTTCTATATCTAGACTAACGAGATCCGTCTGTACAACCGTCTTCTATATCTAGACTACCGAGATCCGTCGTTGTACAACCGTCTTCTATATCTAGACTAACGAGATCTCTCGTTGTGCAACCTTCTTCTATATCTAGACTAACGAGATCCGTCGTTGTACAACCGTCTTCTATATCTCGACTACCGAGATCCGTCGTTGTACAACCGTCTTCTATATCTAGACTACCGAGATCCGTCGTTGTACAACCGTCTTCTATATCTAGACTAACGAGATCCGTCTGTACAACCGTCTTCTATATCTCGACTAACGAGATCTCTCGTTGTACAACCGTCTTCTATATCTAGACTAACGAGATCCGTCGTTGTACAACCGTCTTCTATATCTCGACTAACGAGATCTCTCGTTGTACAACCGTCTTCTATATCTAGACTAACGAGATACGTTGTTGGACAAACGTCTTCAATATCTAGACTAACGAGATCCGTCTGTACAACCGTCTTCTATATCTACACTAACGAGATCTCTCGTTGTGCAACCGTCTTCTATATCTAGACTAACGAGATCCGTCTGTACAACCGTCTTCTATATCTAGACTAACGAGATCCGTCGTTGTACAACCGTTTTCCATATCTAGACTAACGAGATCCGTCGTTGTACAACCGTCTTCTATATCTAGACTAACGAGATCCGTCGTTGTACAACCGTCTTCTATATCTAGACTACCGAGATCCGTCGTTGTACAACCGTCTTCTATATCTAGACTAACGAGATCTCTCGTTGTGCAACCTTCTTCTATATCTAGACTAACGAGATCCGTCTGTACAACCGTCTTCAATATCTAGACTAACGAGATCCGTCTGTACAACCCTCTTCTATATCTAGACTAACGAGATCCGTCGTTGTACAACCGTCTTCTATATCTCCACTAACGAGATCTCTCGTTGTACAACCGTCTTCTATATCTAGACTAACGAGATCCGTCGTTGTACAACCGTCTTCTATATCTCGACTAACGAGATCTCTCGTTGTACAACCGTCTTCTATATCTAGACTAACGAGATCTCTCGTTGTACAACCGTCTTCAATATCTAGACTAACGAGATCCGTCTGTACAACCGTTTTCTATATCTAGACTACCGAGATCCGTCGTTGTACAACCGTCTTCAATATCTAGACTAACGAGATCCGTCTGTACAACTGTCTTCTATATCTAGACTAACGAGATCCGTCTGTACAACTGTCTTCTATATCTAGACTAACGAGATCCGTCGTTGTACAACCGTTTTCTATATCTAGACTAACGAGATCCGTCGTTGTACAAGCGTCTTCTATATCTAGACTAACGAGATACGTCGTTGGACAAACGTCTTCAATATCTAGACTAACGAGAGATACGTCTGTACAACCGTTTTCTATATCTAGACTAACGAGATCCGTCTGTACAACCGTCTTCTATATCTAGACTAACGAGATCCGTCTGTACAACCGTCTTCTATATCTAGACTAACGAGATCCGTCGTTGTACAATCGTCTTCTATATCTAGACTTACGAGATCCGTCGTTGTACAACCGTCTTCTATATCTAGACTAACGAGATCCGTCTGTACAACCGTCTTCTATATCTAGACTAACGAGATCCGTCGTTGTACAACCGTCTTCTATATCTCGACTAACGAGATCTCTCGTTGTACAACCGTCTTCTATATCTAGACTAACGAGAGATACGTCTGTACAACCGTTTTCTATATCTAGACTAACGAGATCCGTCTGTACAACCGTCTTCTATATCTAGACTAACGAGATCCGTCGTTGTACAATCGTCTTCTATATCTAGACTAACGAGATCCGTCGTTGTACACCCGTCTTCTATAACTAGACTAACGAGATCCGTCGTTGTACAACCGTCTTCTATATCTAGACTAACGAGATCCGTCGTTGTTCAACCGTCTTCTATATCTCGACTAACGAGATCTATCGTTGTACAACCGTCTTCTATATCTAGACTAACGAGATACGTCGTTGGATAAACGTCTTCAATATCTAGACCAACGAGATCCGTCGGTACAACTGTCTTCTATATCTAGACTAACGAGATCCGTCTGTACAACCGTCTTCTATATCTAGACTAACGAGATCCGTCGTTGTACAACCGTTTTCTATATCTAGACTAACGAGATCCGTCGTTGTACAACCGTCTTCTATATCTAGACTAACGAGATCCGTCGTTGTACAACCGTCTTCTATATCTAGACTAACGAGATCCGTCGTTGTACAACCGTCTTCTATATCTAGACTAACGAGATCTCTCGTTGTGCAACCGCCTTCTATATCTAGACTAACGAGATCCGTCTGTACAACCGTCTTCTATATCTAGACTAACGAGATCCGTCTGTACAACCGTCTTCTATATCTAGACTAACGAGATCCGTCGTTGTACAACCGTTTTCTATATCTAGACTAACGAGATACGTCGTTGGACAAACCTCTTCAATATCTAGACTAACGAGATCCGTCTGTACAACCGTTTTCTATATCTAGACTACCGAGATCCGTCGTTGTACAACCGTCTTCTATATCTAGACTAACGAGATCTCTCGTTGTGCAACCGCCTTCTATATCTAGACTAACGAGATCCGTCTGTACAACCGTCTTCTATATCTAGACTAACGAGATCCGTCGTTGTACAACGGTCTTCTATATCTAGACTAACGAGATCCGTCTGTACAACCGTCTTCTATATCTAGACTACCGAGATCCGTCGTTGTACAATCGTCTTCTATATCTAGACTAACGAGATCCGTCGTTGTACAACCGTCTTCTATAACTAGACTAACGAGATCCGTCGTTGTACAACCGTCTTCTATATCTAGACTAACGAGATCCGTCGTTGTTCAACCGTCTTCTATATCTCGACTAACGAGATCTATCGTTGTACAACCGTCTTCTATATCTCGACTAACGAGATACGTCGTTGGATAAACGTCTTCAATATCTAGACCAACCAGATCCGTCTGTACAACTGTCTTCTATATCTAGACTAACGAGATCCGTCTGTACAACCGTCTTCTATATCTAGACTAACGAGATCCGTCGTTGTACAACCGTTTTCTATATCTAGACTAACGAGATCCGTCGTTGTACAACCGTCTTCTATATCTAGACTAACGAGATCCGTCGTTGTACAACCGTCTTCTATATCTAGACTAACGAGATCCGTCGTTGTACAACCGTCTTCTATATCTAGACTAACGAGATACGTCGTTGGACAAACGTCTTCAATATCTAGACTAACGAGATCCGTCTGTACAACCGTTTTCTATATCTAGACTACCGAGATCCGTCGTTGTACAACCGTCTTCTATATCTAGACTAACGAGATCTCTCGTTGTGCAACCGCCTTCTATATCTAGACTAACGAGATCCGTCTGTACAACCGTCTTCTATATCTAGACTAACGAGATCCGTCGTTGTACAACGGTCTTCTATATCTCGACTAACGAGATCTCTCGTTGTACAACCGTCTTCTATATCTAGACTAACGAGATCCGTCGTTGTACAACCGTCTTCTATATCCAGACTAACGAGATCCGTCGTTGTACAACCGTCTTCTATATCTAGACTAACGAGATCCGTCTGTACAACCCTCTTTTATATCAAGACTAACGAGATCCGTCTGTACAACCGTCTTCTATATCTAGACTAACGAGATCCGTCGTTGGACAAACGTCTTCAATATCTAGACTAACGTGATCCGTCTGTACAACCGTCTTCTATATCTAGACTAACGAGATACGTCGTTGTACAAGCGTCTACTATATCCAGACTAACGAGATCCGTCGTTGTACAACCGTCATCTATATCTAGACTAACGAGATCCGTCGTTGTACAACCGTCTTCTATATCTAGACTAACGAGATCCGTCTGTACAACCGTTTTCTATATCTAGACTAACGAGATCCATCTGTACAACCGTTTTCTATATCTAGACTACCGAGATCCGTCGTTGTACAACCGTCTTCTATATCTAGACTAACGAGATCTCTCGTTGTGCAACCGTCTTCTATATCTAGACTAACGAGATCCGTCTGTACAACCGTCTTCAATATCTAGACTAACGAGATCCGTCTGAACAACCCTCTTTTATATCAAGACTAACGAGATCCGTCTGTACAACCGTCTTCTATATCTAGACTAACGAGATCCGTCGTTGGACAAACGTCTTCAATATCTAGACTAACGTGATCCGTCTGTACAACCGTCTTCTATATCTAGACTAACGAGATACGTCGTTGTACAAGCGTCTACTATATCCAGACTAACGAGATCCGTCGTTGTACAACCGTCATCTATATCTAGACTAACGAGATCCGTCTGTACAACCGTCTTCAATATCTAGACTAACGAGATCCGTCTGAACAACCCTCTTTTATATCAAGACTAACGAGATACGTCTGTACAACCGTTTTCTATATCTAGACTAACGAGATCCGTCGTTGTACAACCGTCTTCTATATCCAGACTAACGTGATCCGTCTGTACAACCGTCTTCTATATCTAGACTAACGAGATACGTCGTTGTTCAAGCGTCTTCTATATCCAGACTAACGAGATCCGTCGTTGTACAACCGTCATCTATATCTAGACTAACGAGATCCGTCGTTGTACAACCGTCTTCTATGTCTAGACTAGCGAGATACGTCGTTGGACAAACGTCATCAATATCTAGACTAACGAGAGATACGTCTGTACAACCGTTTTCTATATCTAGACTAACGAGATCCGTCTGTACAACCGTCTTCTATATCTAGACTAACGAGATCCGTCGTTGTACAATCGTCTTCTATATCTAGACTAACGAGATCCGTCGTTGTACACCCGTCTTCTATAACTAGACTAACGAGATCCGTCGTTGTACAACCGTCTTCTATATCTAGACTAACGAGATCCGTCGTTGTTCAACCGTCTTCTATATCTCGACTAACGAGATCTATCGTTGTACAACCGTCTTCTATATCTAGACTAACGAGATACGTCGTTGGATAAACGTCTTCAATATCTAGACCAACGAGATCCGTCGGTACAACTGTCTTCTATATCTAGACTCACGAGATCCGTCTGTACAACCGTCTTCTATATCTAGACTAACGAGATCCGTCGTTGTACAACCGTCTTCTATATCTAGACTAACGAGATCCGTCGTTGTACAACCGTCTTCTATATCTAGACTAACGAGATCTCTCGTTGTGCAACCGCCTTCTATATCTAGACTAACGAGATCCGTCTGTACAACCGTCTTCTATATCTAGACTAACGAGATCCGTCGTTGTACAACCGTTTTCTATATCTAGACTAACGAGATCCGTCGTTGTACAACCGTCTTCTATATCTAGACTAACGAGATCCGTCGTTGTACAACCGTCTTCTATATCTAGACTAACGAGATCCGTCGTTGTACAACCGTCTTCTATATCTAGACTAACGAGATACGTCGTTGGACAAACGTCTTCAATATCTAGACTAACGAGATCCGTCTGTACAACCGTTTTCTATATCTAGACTACCGAGATCCGTCGTTGTACAACCGTCTTCTATATCTAGACTAACGAGATCTCTCGTTGTGCAACCGCCTTCTATATCTAGACTAACGAGATCCGTCTGTACAACCGTCTTCTATATCTAGACTAACGAGATCCGTCGTTGTACAACGGTCTTCTATATCTCGACTAACGAGATCTCTCGTTGTACAACCGTCTTCTATATCTAGACTAACGAGATCCGTCGTTGTACAACCGTCTTCTATATCCAGACTAACGAGATCCGTCGTTGTACAACCGTCTTCTATATCTAGACTAACGAGATCCGTCTGTACAACCGTCTTCTATATCTAGACTAACGAGATCCGTCTGTACAACCGTTTTCTATATCTAGACTACCGAGATCCGTCGTTGTACAACCGTCTTCTATATCTAGACTAACGAGATCTCTCGTTGTGCAACCGTCTTCTATATCTAGACTAACGAGATCCGTCTGTACAACCGTCTTCAATATCTAGACTAACGAGATCCGTCTGTACAACCGTCTTCTATATCTAGACTAACGAGATCCGTCGTTGTACAACCGTCTTCTATATCTAGACTAACGAGATCCGTCGTTGTACAACCGTCTTCTATATCTCGACTAACGAGATCTCTCGTTGTACAACCGTCTTCTATATCTAGACTAACGAGATACGTCGTTGGACAAAAGTCGTTAATATCTAGACTAACGAGATCCGTGTGTACAACCGTCTTCTATATCTAGACTAACGAGATCCGTCGTTATACAACCGTCTTCTATATCTCGACTAACGAGATCTCTCGTTGTACAACCGTCTTCTATATCTAGACTAACGAGATCCGTCGTTGTACAACCGTCTTCTATATCTAGACTAACGAGATCCGTCTGTACAACCGTCTTCTATATCTAGACTAACGAGATCCATCTGTACAACCGTTTTCTATATCTAGACTACCGAGATCCGTCGTTGTACAACCGTCTTCTATATCTAGACTAACGAGATCTCTCGTTGTGCAACCGTCTTCTATATCTAGACTAACGAGATCCGTCTGTACAACCGTCTTCAATATCTAGACTAACGAGATCCGTCTGAACAACCCTCTTTTATATCAAGACTAACGAGATCCGTCTGTACAACCGTCTTCTATATCTAGACTAACGAGATCCGTCGTTGGACAAACGTCTTCAATATCTAGACTAACGTGATCCGTCTGTACAACCGTCTTCTATATCTAGACTAACGAGATACGTCGTTGTACAAGCGTCTACTATATCCAGACTAACGAGATCCGTCGTTGTACAACCGTCATCTATATCTAGACTAACGAGATCCGTCGTTGTACAACCGTCTTCTATATCTAGACTAACGAGATCCGTCTGTACAACCGTTTTCTATATCTAGACTAACGAGATCCATCTGTACAACCGTTTTCTATATCTAGACTACCGAGATCCGTCGTTGTACAACCGTCTTCTATATCTAGACTAACGAGATCTCTCGTTGTGCAACCGTCTTCTATATCTAGACTAACGAGATCCGTCTGTACAACCGTCTTCAATATCTAGACTAACGAGATCCGTCTGAACAACCCTCTTTTATATCAAGACTAACGAGATCCGTCTGTACAACCGTCTTCTATATCTAGACTAACGAGATCCGTCGTTGGACAAACGTCTTCAATATCTAGACTAACGTGATCCGTCTGTACAACCGTCTTCTATATCTAGACTAACGAGATACGTCGTTGTACAAGCGTCTACTATATCCAGACTAACGAGATCCGTCGTTGTACAACCGTCATCTATATCTAGACTAACGAGATCCGTCTGAACAACCCTCTTTTATATCAAGACTAACGAGATACGTCTGTACAACCGTTTTCTATATCTAGACTAACGAGATCCGTCTGTACAACCGTCTTCTATATCTAGACTAACGAGATCCGTCGTTGTACAACCGTCTTCTATATCTAGACTAACGAGATCCGTCGTTGTACAACCGTCTTCTATATCTCGACTAACGAGATCTCTCGTTGTACAACCGTCTTCTATATCTAGACTAACGAGATACGTCGTTGGACAAAAGTCGTTAATATCTAGACTAACGAGATCCGTGTGTACAACCGTCTTCTATATCTAGACTAACGAGATCCGTCGTTATACAACCGTCTTCTATATCTCGACTAACGAGATCTCTCGTTGTACAACCGTCTTCTATATCTAGACTAACGAGATCCGTCGTTGTACAACCGTCTTCTATATCTAGACTAACGAGATCCGTCTGTACAACCGTCTTCTATATCTAGACTAACGAGATCCATCTGTACAACCGTTTTCTATATCTAGACTACCGAGATCCGTCGTTGTACAACCGTCTTCTATATCTAGACTAACGAGATCTCTCGTTGTGCAACCGTCTTCTATATCTAGACTAACGAGATCCGTCTGTACAACCGTCTTCAATATCTAGACTAACGAGATCCGTCTGAACAACCCTCTTTTATATCAAGACTAACGAGATCCGTCTGTACAACCGTCTTCTATATCTAGACTAACGAGATACGTCGTTGTACAAGCGTCTACTATATCCAGACTAACGAGATCCGTCGTTGTACAACCGTCATCTATATCTAGACTAACGAGATCCGTCGTTGTACAACCGTCTTCTATATCTAGACTAACGAGATCCGTCTGTACAACCGTTTTCTATATCTAGACTAACGAGATCCATCTGTACAACCGTTTTCTATATCTAGACTACCGAGATCCGTCGTTGTACAACCGTCTTCTATATCTAGACTAACGAGATCTCTCGTTGTGCAACCGTCTTCTATATCTAGACTAACGAGATCCGTCTGTACAACCGTCTTCAATATCTAGACTAACGAGATCCGTCTGAACAACCCTCTTTTATATCAAGACTAACGAGATCCGTCTGTACAACCGTCTTCTATATCTAGACTAACGAGATCCGTCGTTGGACAAACGTCTTCAATATCTAGACTAACGTGATCCGTCTGTACAACCGTCTTCTATATCTAGACTAACGAGATACGTCGTTGTACAAGCGTCTACTATATCCAGACTAACGAGATCCGTCGTTGTACAACCGTCATCTATATCTAGACTAACGAGATCCGTCTGAACAACCCTCTTTTATATCAAGACTAACGAGATACGTCTGTACAACCGTTTTCTATATCTAGACTAACGAGATCCGTCTGTACAACCGTCTTCTATATCTAGACTAACGAGATCCGTCGTTGTACAATCGTCTTCTATATCTAGACTAACGAGATCCGTCGTTGTACAACCGTCTTCTATAACTAGACTAACGAGATCCGTCGTTGTACAACCGTCTTCTATATCTAGACTAACGAGATCCGTCGTTGTTCAACCGTCTTCTATATCTCGACTAACGAGATCTATCGTTGTACAACCGTCTTCTATATCTAGACTAACGAGATACGTCGTTGGATAAACGTCTTCAATATCTAGACCAACGAGATCCGTCTGTACAACTGTCTTCTATATCTAGACTAACGAGATCCGTCTGTACAACCGTCTTCTATATCTAGACTAACGAGATCCGTCGTTGTACAACCGTTTTCTATATCTAGACTAACGAGATCCGTCGTTGTACAACCGTCTTCTATATCTAGACTAACGAGATCCGTCGTTGTACAACCGTCTTCTATATCTAGACTAACGAGATCCGTCGTTGTACAACCGTCTTCTATATCTAGACTAACGAGATACGTCGTTGGACAAACGTCTTCAATATCTAGACTAACGAGATCCGTCTGTACAACCGTTTTCTATATCTAGACTACCGAGATCCGTCGTTGTACAACCGTCTTCTATATCTAGACTAACGAGATCTCTCGTTGTGCAACCGCCTTCTATATCTAGACTAACGAGATCCGTCGTTGTACAACCGTCTTCTATATCTATACTAAAGAGATCCGTCTGTACAACCGTCTTCTATATCTAGACTAACGAGATCCGTCTGTACAACCGTCTTCTATATCTAGACTAACGAGATCCGTCGTTGTACAACCGTCTTCTATATCCAGACTAACGTGATCCGTCTGTACAACCGTCTTCTATATCTAGACTAACGAGATACGTCGTTGTACAAGCGTCTTCTATATCCAGACTAACGAGATCCGTCGTTGTACAACCGTCATCTATATCTAGACTAACGAGATCCGTCGTTGTACAACCGTCTTCTATGTCTAGACTAGCGAGATACGTCGTTGGACAAACGTCATCAATATCTAGACTAACGAGAGATACGTCTGTACAACCGTTTTCTATATCTAGACTAACGAGATCCGTCTGTACAACCGTCTTCTATATCTAGACTAACGAGATCCGTCGTTGTACAATCGTCTTCTATATCTAGGCTAACGAGATCCGTCGTTGTACACCCGTCTTCTATAACTAGACTAACGAGATCCGTCGTTGTACAACCGTCTTCTATATCTAGACTAACGAGATCCGTCGTTGTTCAACCGTCTTCTATATCTCGACTAACGAGATCTATCGTTGTACAACCGTCTTCTATATCTAGACTAACGAGATACGTCGTTGGATAAACGTCTTCAATATCTAGACCAACGAGATCCGTCGGTACAACTGTCTTCTATATCTAGACTAACGAGATCCGTCTGTACAACCGTCTTCTATATCTAGACTAACGAGATCCGTCGTTGTACAACCGTTTTCTATATCTAGACTAACGAGATCCGTCGTTGTACAACCGTCTTCTATATCTAGACTAACGAGATCCGTCGTTGTACAACCGTCTTCTATATCTAGACTAACGAGATCCGTCGTTGTACAACCGTCTTCTATATCTAGACTAACGAGATCTCTCGTTGTGCAACCGCCTTCTATATCTAGACTAACGAGATCCGTCTGTACAACCGTCTTCTATATCTAGACTAACGAGATCCGTCGTTGTACAACGGTCTTCTATATCTCGACTAACGAGATCTCTCGTTGTACAACCGTCTTCTATATCTAGACTAACGAGATCCGTCGTTGTACAACCGTCTTCTATATCCAGACTAACGAGATCCGTCGTTGTACAACCGTCTTCTATATCTAGACTAACGAGATCCGTCTGTACAACCGTCTTCTATATCTAGACTAACGAGATCCGTCTGTACAACCGTATTCTATATCTAGACTACCGAGATCCGTCGTTGTACAACCGTCTTCTATATCTAGACTAACGAGATCTCTCGTTGTGCAACCGTCTTCTATATCTAGACTAACGAGATCCGTCTGTACAACCGTCTTCAATATCTAGACTAACGAGATCCGTCTGTACAACCGTCTTCTATATCTAGACTAACGAGATCCGTCGTTGTACAACCGTCTTCTATATCTAGACTAACGAGATCCGTCGTTGTACAACCGTCTTCTATATCTCGACTAACGAGATCTCTCGTTGTACAACCGTCTTCTATATCTAGACTAACGAGATCCGTCGTTGCACAACCGTCTTCTATATCTATACTAAAGAGATCCGTCTGTACAACCGTCTTCTATATCTAGACTAACGAGATCCGTCTGTACAACCGTCTTCTATATCTAGACTAACGAGATCCGTCGTTATACAACCGTCTTCTATATCTCGACTAACGAGATCTCTCGTTGTACAACCGTCTTCTATATCTAGACTAACGAGATACGTCGTTGGACAAACGTCTTTAATATCTAGACTAACGAGATCCGTCTGTACAACCGTCTTCTATATCTAGACTAACGAGATCCGTCGTTGTACAACCGTCTTCTATATCTATACTAAAGAGATCCGTCTGTACAACCGTCTTCTATATCTAGACTAACGAGATCCGTCTGTACAACCGTCTTCTATATCTAGACTAACGAGATCCGTCGTTGTACAACCGTCTTCTATATCCAGACTAACGAGATCCGTCGTTGTACAACCGTCTTCTATATCTAGGCTAACGAGATCCGTCTGTACAACCGTCTTCTATATCTAGACTAACGAGATCCGTCTGTACAACCGTTTTCTATATCTAGACTAACGAGATCCGTCTGTACAACTGTCTTCTATATCTAGACTAACGAGATCCGTCTGTACAACCGTCTTCTATATCTAGACTAACGAGATCCGTCTGTACAACCGTCTTCTATATCTAGACTAACGAGATCCGTCTGTACAACCGTCTTCTATATCTAGACTAACGAGATCCGTCGTTGTACAAGCGTCTTCTATATCTCGACTAACGAGATCTCTCGTTGTACAACCGTCTTCTATATCTAGACTAACGAGATACGTCGTTGGACAAACGTCTTCAATATCTAGACTAACGAGATCCGTCTGTACAACCGTCTTCTATATCTAGACTAACGAGATCCGTCTGTACAACCGCTTTCTATATCTAGACTACGTAGATCCGTCGTTGTACAACCGTCTTCTATACCTAGACTAACGAGATCACTCGTTGTGCAACCGTCTTCTATATCTAGACTAACGAGATCCGTCTGTACAACCGTCTTCAATATCTAGACTAACGAGATCCGTCTGTACAACCGTCTTCTATATCTAGACTAACGAGATCCGTCGTTGTACAACCGTCTTCTATATCTCGACTAACGAGATCTCTTGTTGTACAACCGTCTTCTATATCTAGACTAACGAGATCCGTCGTTGTACAACCGTCTTCTATATCTCGACTAACGAGATCTCTCGTTGTACAACCGTCTTCTATATCTAGACTAACGAGATACGTCGTTGGACAAACGTCTTCAATATCTAGACTAACGAGATCCGTCTGTACAACCGTCTTCTATATCTAGACTAACGAGATCCGTCTGTACAACCGTTTTCTATATCTAGACTACGTAGATCCGTCGTTGTACAACCGTCTTCTATATCTAGACTAACGAGATCACTCGTTGTGCAACCGTCTTCTATATCTAGACTAACGAGATCCGTCTGTATAACCGTCTTCAATATCTAGACTAACGAGATCCGTCTGTACAACCGTCTTCTATATCTCGACTAACGAGATCTCTCGTTGTACAACCGTCTTCTATATCTCGACTAACGAGATCTCTCGTTGTACAACCGTCTTCTATATCTAGACTAACGAGATCCGTCTGTACAACCGTCTTGAATATCTAGACTAACGAGATCCGTCTGTACAACCGTCTTCTATATCTAGACTAACGAGATCCGTCTGTACAACCGTCTTCTATATCTAGACTAACGAGATCCGTCGTTGTACAACCGTCTTCTATATCTAGACTAACGAGATCCGTCGTTGTACAACCGTCTTCTATATCTCGACTAACGAGATCTCCCGTTGTACAACCGTCTTCTATATCTAGACTAACGAGATACGTCGTTGGACAAAAGTCTTTAATATCTAGACTAACGAGATCCGTGTGTACAACCGTCTTCTATATCTAGACTAACGAGATCCGTCGTTGTACAACCGTCTTCTATATCTCGACTAACGAGATCTCTCGTTGTACAACCGTCTTCTATATCTAGACTAACGAGATCCGTCTGTACAACCGTCTTGAATATCTAGACTAACGAGATCCGTCTGTACAACCGTCTTCTATATCTAGACTAACGAGATCCGTCTGTACAACCGTCTTCTATATCTAGACTAACGAGATCCGTCGTTGTACAACCGTCTTCTATATCTAGACTAACGAGATCCGTCGTTGTACAACCGTCTTCTATATCTCGACTAACGAGATCTCCCGTTGTACAACCGTCTTCTATATCTAGACTAACGAGATACGTCGTTGGACAAAAGTCTTTAATATCTAGACTAACGAGATCCGTGTGTACAACCGTCTTCTATATCTAGACTAACGAGATCCGTCGTTGTACAACCGTCTTCTATATCTATACTAAAGAGATCCGTCTGTACAACCGTCTTCTATATCTAGACTAACGAGATCCGTCTGTACAACCGTCTTCTATATCTAGACTAACGAGATCCGTCGTTATACAACCGTCTTCTATATCTCGACTAACGAGATCTCTCGTTGTACAACCGTCTTCTATATCTAGACTAACGAGATACGTCGTTGGACAAACGTCTTTAATATCTAGACTAACGAGATCCGTCTGTACAACCGTTTTCTATATCTAGACTACCTAGATCCGTCGTTGTACAACCGTCTTCTATATCTAGACTAGCGAGATACGTCGTTGGACAAACGTCTTCAATATCTAGACTAACGAGATCCGTCTGTACAACTGTCTTCTATATCTAGACTAACGAGATCCGTCGTTGTACAACCGTCTTCTATATCTATACTAAAGAGATCCGTCTGTACAACCGTCTTCTATATCTAGACTAACGAGATCCGTCTGTACAACCGTCTTCTATATCTAGACTAACGAGATCCGTCGTTGTACAACCGTCTTCTATATCCAGACTAACGAGATCCGTCGTTGTACAACCGTCTTCTATATCTAGGCTAACGAGATCCGTCTGTACAACCGTCTTCTATATCTAGACTAACGAGATCCGTCTGTACAACCGTTTTCTATATCTAGACTACCTAGATCCGTCGTTGTACAACCGTCTTCTATATCTAGACTAGCGAGATACGTCGTTGGACAAACGTCTTCAATATCTAGACTAACGAGATCCGTCGTTGTACAACCGTCTTCTATATCCAGACTAACGAGATCCGTCGTTGTACAACCGTCTTCTATATCTAGGCTAACGAGATCCGTCTGTACAACCGTCTTCTATATCTAGACTAACGAGATCCGTCTGTACAACCGTTTTCTATATCTAGACTAACGAGATCCGTCTGTACAACTGTCTTCTATATCTAGACTAACGAGTAGTAAGGCTAAGGGGATTCTAACCCAGGTCCTCTGAGGGGAGCGCGGGGGCGGGGGGAAGTGAGGGCGCGCGGGGGAGCGCGGCGGAGGGAAACATGGACGCGGGGCCTGTGGGGAGTGGAAGGACGGTTGCGCGCGCACGAGCCGCGGAGTGGGGGAAGCCGCGAACGTGGAGGGGATCACTCCGGGCCGAGCCGCCGCGGAGACCTCTCCAGACCGGACCCACCTTTGGAAATTTTTCAGAGGCGGAATGACCCCCAAAAAATCTCTTTCAGAACTTGGCCCACCCCAAAAAATTTTTTATACCTAACCGAGGGAGGGGACGACCCCCAAATAATTTTCCAAACCATTATGCGATGGAATTGTTTAATACTTTATCCGTTATAGGATGATGTCGGACAATGTCGGGAAAGATCGGCGTTTTCACACCGCGTCTTCGGGGAGGGAAAGAGACAGAGCATTACTGTAAAGCTAAAATTTTGGAAGAGGGAAAGAGACAACACTACATAGTGGTACAACCGCTTTCGTTCCAAATCTATCAAGTTTTTTAAGCATTCACATTTAGCGTCGCAGCGTCTCGCGCGATCGCATGTAACTTGAATCCTCTACAGCGGCCATGCAAGGTGACATCATTTTCGCACCGTGCAGAACGCTCCAGCGAAATAGAATTATGTGGCGTCAGCAGAAATGCTGTTTCTTAAAATTAGGTGGCGAGAAGGAAGACGGGTGAATAAAATTGACAAATAATGTTTTTAAGCAATTTTATTTTAAAATTAAGAGAATAGAATTTTAACATTTTTTGCTACGAGCATGAGCTAGAATAACATTGATGGCACATGCTACCAATTCGCAATCTACATGATACTCCTCGTCGAAGTGTTCGCTATCGCATATGATTTTAGCAGCACGCCGCGCATCTAATGTTTCGCAGGCAATACCGCTTTGCTGTAGTACTTTAACAAAAGTTTCAAATTTTACTCTCACATCTTCCGCAGTTTGATACATCCGCGGATACATATATTCTATACATGGCTGAAGATTTAATAAAAATGATATTGTGTCCAGTGCGTAATATAACGTGTCATCCTTACAATCGGAGAATTATAGATTTCACAAAAATCCACATGATAAAGAAAAGAAGAGTCCGTGTAGAAGAACGAGAAGAAGAAAACGAAGAACAGAAACATAATACTTTGCAGAAAATGCAACTTTCAAGATATGAACCACATATCAGGACCTGGAGCTGCTGTGAGGCTGTTATAATCGTTCAGCATCTAGTGGCATCACGTTGTGTTACATACAGTGCGAAAAATTGTGAAAGAAATTGTCAATAAGAAAGTACAGCTGGTTAACATCAGGTGACAGTACGTAGTGCAACAAACAGTGCTAAAAATAGTGAGGGAAATCATCGATAAAAATGTGTGGGAATTGTCATATTGTCACACATGCTAATAGTGTGTCAGATTTTTTTTAATAAAATTACATTTTTTTTTTTTTTTTTTAATAGAACCATATTCCACCGAATACAAAAAAATGCCTGTGCTACACACATTGGGAATGCGAGGAGCTGAGCATGATGATGAATATTATGGTCCGTGGGATGGTGTATTACCAGGTTTATACCCCACCGTATATGCAAAATTACTTGAACTGGTGGGCATGCAAGGCAGAGGCCTGATATATACCGACAATAACGATGTCTGCCATCGGAAGATTTGTGCCCAGTGCTACCGCCACCTCCCGCAGATGCATAGAGCATCCTATGAGGAGGGGTTCAATCACATAATGTTACTGCAAACTCACTACATGCATTTTATGTATTGCCGAATATGTTTAACACAGATATATGTGCGCCATGCAGCAGAAAAGTGTAGTGCATGCATAGAGGAGTATTTTAATTTATCCCAAAATGAGTGGTATACCATAAGAAACGGGTGTGCTGTCAATGTTGTCACCCGCTGGTGAATACTTTTTTAATAAATTTTTTTTGCTTTTATATTTTGTCTACATGTTTACTTTCCTTCATTTTCCACATCCTTGAAATGTCACATTGGACATCTATCAAACACCTCTTGTACCACTCTGATTGTCTATCGAACGGGTATTGAACAGGTTTTGAATGGGTATCGAACGGTATGGAACGGGTATTGAACGGTTTTGAACGGGTATCGAACGGTATTGAACGGCTTTGAACGGGTATTGAACAGGTATCGAACGGTTTTGAACGGGTATTGAACAGGTATTGAACGGGTATCGAACAGCTTTGAACGGGTATTGAACGGTATTGAACGGGTATCGAACAGGTATTGAACGTGAATCGAACGGGTTTTGAACGGGTATCGAACGGTATGGAACGTGAATCGTACCACTTTGAACGGGTATTGAACGGTATTGAACGGGTATTGAACGCGAATCGAACGGGTTTTGAACGCGAATCGAACGTGAATCGTACCACTTTGAACGGGTATTGAACGGCTTTGAACGCGAATCGAACGGTTTTGAACGGGTATTGAACGGTTTTGAACGATGTTGAACGCGAATCGAACGGTATGGAACGGGTATTGAACGGCTTTGAACGGGTATTGAACGGCTTTGAACGCGAATCGAACGGTTTTGAACGGGTATTGAACGGTTTTGAACGATGTTGAACGGGTATTGAACGGTTTTGAACGCGAATCGAACGGTTTCTACATAATAATTAAAACTATCGTCTTAATCTAGCGTACATGCAAGAGGTTGGGGAGGGTGAAGAAAAAAAAAAACATTTATGTATTAAAAATTGATTATATTTTATTTAAGCATTTCCCTCTGGTGTTTAGACCACCAATTGAATATTTTAAATACATTTTGCAAGGCACAGTGCTTTGCGTGTCTGCCACATCGCAGAGTATCAACTACATTTAGCTTATTTAGGGATTTGATATCCTCGTAGTCAATGTCCAGCGTCTCGATGATTACGTCCGCTCTGGTATTTTCGTCGAGGAAATCCGCAAGCCAGTCGCGTTTCTGCAACCCTTTAACGTATACTATATGGGATGTGTCATCTTCTTCATCGATCGCATCAGCTACAGCTTTCGTAATTAGCTGTTTAGCCATACTGTACGGAACGTCTCCATCGTTCCACCGTAGTCCATGGTGTTTTGCCGTCAACCACCGAATGCTTGATTTGTCCGATTTCGTAAGAAGGAATTGTGACATAGGACTCCCAAAAATATAGTGCGAGAGAACTGTTCCCTTGCGTAGGACAGCCACTTCCTTCGCGACAAATCTTCCATCGACGATGAACCCTTGCAGGTCAACGAATGTTGGTACAGCCATTATCGGTACAATTTAGAGGTCCGTTCGTTTCCGAGACAGACGGGAGAATGCAGTCTTTCTCGTAAAGCATCTCGATTTTCACGAAGAAAATTTGTATGAATTTGACACAGGAGATGGCGCGTAAGTAGCGTGGCAATTTAATTCATTTTGCGCACTACATTTGTCAGTGGATTGTATTCAACCACCCGATCGTGCAGAATCAGACAGTAGGCTGTAGTATTTGCCGGCACATTCTCTTTACACTCGAATTCTATGCGCACGTCCACGGTGCCATTCTTGATCGACTCATTTTGTCGCGAACAATCAATCACCACGATGGGACCAAATTGTAAAAATTCAGCCACGGTGAATAATGCCTCGTTGCAACTATGTCCATAATACGATTTACCGAATTGCGTATACATGTGATACAAAATGGCATGCTTATTCTTGTCAAAGTCCAAGTTCATGTCATCGTATGGGTAAAATTCCGAGTTGAGAAAAAGTTTGACATTAGTCAATTTACAGTTGTTGAACTTAGTAACGTCTTCGCTCGTCACATTCTTTCGACCAGTCTGTAGAGCAAGGATCACGCATCGTGGCTTCTCCAGCTGTGCGGATGCCTTTACGGCCCACGAATGCTTGTTTGTGTTTTGCAACATAGGATACTCGTACAGATCCCACGATTGAAAACAAATGCTCAGGTTTTGTCCACTTTCCAAAGTACGTAGCAACGATAGCTTATTAATGTCGTTCAGCGTCACATGAGGCATCCGCCATTGTAGTTTAAATAATTTAATTTCTGGTTCCAACACCGACGATCCTATCAGAGCATTGTTGTCGTTGCGCGACCGTATTAAAATCAATTCGTGACGCGCATTAATAATCATGTGTTTGTAGTTCTCACAAAATCCTAGCAAATATTTGAGTGGGATGCAAAAATTGAAATGATTTTTCACTATTGACCCATCGCGTCGTTTCAAGCCCCATCCGGCATTCTCCATATTTTTGTCTTCGTCCGATGTCAGCGATACATAGTTTTTAAGCGTGCTAGTTATTCCAACGTTTCTGTTGCGATCAATCTCCACGCCATTCAGCTCGTATCGAATCTCATCGAATAAGAACGCCACACAATTATTTCCCAACATCACCGTTAACGCATCATTTGGCTTATTTATCTTCAATTTCCCCTCCACATAGAGGAAACTTTCACACGGTAATGTGTATAAATCCTGCTGTTGTATCGGTATTCTTATCTCATCGCTGTATCCAAACGTTGTGTTGACGTATGGGTTGTATGTGTGAGTCTCGAGCTTGACGATGCGATCATCAAACGTCGGCTTCCCTCCAATGCTTAGAATATCAGCCATTTTTTTCAACTTAAATGCGCACAATAAATCCCAAAGATTTCAAAAATGCAACGTTCGCAGCACTGAGCCTCTTCTTTTTAGCGTGATCAGAGCTGTTGCAGTTGTTGGTGTTGTAAACAATTTCGCTTGGAACAAACGGGTTTCTGGAGTCGTTCAATACAAGCATTTCTTTCGCACCACACGTATTATCGTTGTCGTCTTCGCACGTGCAGTCTGATTGTAATCTCTTCACCTCGAAAATCGAGCAACCGTCCGTCTTGATCCACAACGCGTATCGTCAGATCCGTAACGACCCGTGCGGTGATTGGAAGGTAAATGATCTGTGCGGGCGTTTCCGATATCTTATATCCTGGTGGAACTCTCGGAGAAAATTCATGTATCGTATGTACACGCCTCCCATTGTTGTACGCACCAGCGGTCACGCTACATTCTATGCGAATAATGTTCACGTTCATGATATTAATTGGATCGTCCGATTCGTGCCATCGTTCTGGTGCTAATACCCGATTCGTCGAGAATCCTAGTAGCGATCCAATGTTGTTGGGCTTTGTAAAGTCTACGGTGAACCGACAGTAAAGCTCGCTTTTCATGGTATTGTTGTTGGGACGCAACACTATAGGATACAGATCGTTGTCACCGTCATCGTTGTCATCATCGGTGCCGCCAAGATTTTTAGGATACCGCTCGAGTAATCGCTGCTTCAGGTACTTGGCAATGGCGTCTAGTTCGTAGGAGCCGTGGGGAATCGTAATGTATTCATTAGCGCTGTCGGGGCTGTTGTTTACGATGAAGTAGAATTTATCGTTGCTCGAGTCGATGTTCGGTATTGTGTGATAAGTTTCAAAGGTTGTTAGACCAAGCTCGTAATCATCGTCGCTCAAATCTATGGGTGGAAAGTAGCTCACCGCGAGGGTGCTACTCTTGCCGGTTAGAGTGAATGTTAACGACATATTCCGCCCGAACTGCTCGACCAGTACTGAATCAGAGTGGTGGGAAATCAATCCTTAAATTTGGCACCGATCGTTTGTAGAAAGCGTAGACATAGTTGTCCGCAATTGCTCTGATCATACTTCTGATAGGACGTTCGATTGTATTCAATTTTCACAGCATCCTTATCCAGATACTTTACCAATTCCATCGGCGGTCGAAGATTCCCAAAGCTGTCGAAATATATAGCTCGACACCCTCTCTTCGCATACGCCACCCAATGAGTCCCCGGCCCCTCGGCATTGTCCAAATTTACGATACCGCTCTCGTTTCGACGTACTCCACCAGCTGGTAACGCGTTGCGCATAAAAACACCTCTAAAGAATGGAATACGCATACGTTTTGCCAACTCCTCCAATTGCACATCGGTAGTTACGCCCACAGGCATTTTTATTTTCTTTTCGACGTTTTTTTTTTTCGTTTAGATATTCCCTGTCCGCGCTTGTACGGCGCGAGATAAAGTCCGCGACCTTCCATGGAGCGATTATGGCGTTGCATTTCCTGCAGCTGACGTTGCGCCGCCTTATTATCGTTTACCGCCTTGGCGATCCCCGCCGCTCCACCAGCCAATGATCCGAGAACACCCAACAGCGGTAAAAGTGGTAATATACCACCCCGTTTTGCCACCGGAAGAATCCGCTTTTGCGATGCTCTCTTTGGAGTCCTTTTGCGAGTTTTTGTTTTCATCCCCATTCCGATCTTCGTCTTGGCCTTCATAGCTGCCCAAACAGCTGTAGCAGCACCTCTTTCACCCAGAGTCGAGTCTCGCGCAACGATGCGTTTTCGCGCTTTGTCAGCGAGAACGTTATCTGCCGCGTGCCTTTCGCCTAGGTCGTTGCTACGCGAATACGCAATATCGTGTTCGCGACACGCTGCGTCCAACGGATTGATACCTCGATCCCCTCTAGCCAATCGTTTTGCAAGATGAGTTCCTGGACCGCAAAACTGATATCCCGGAATGTGTAATTCGATTGGTAACGCGTTTATCGCCCGATTTAACAAACCACGACCTTTCTTTACTCTCGTCGGTGACATTCGCTACAGTTTTTAATCAATGGTGCTGGACCGTCGATATGCGTTCGCTGCCAAGGGCGATTATAATGTTCCAAGCACCGGTGATACTGTCGAACCTCGGAATCGGCTTTTATATGCTCGGGGAGCCTGTCCCACAACCGATCAATGTGTCTGCCAAACTCTCGCAGTAGAATAATCTTTGGTATATATTTCAATTGTTCAGAGGTTAGGTCTCGAATATCCGACAGGATCAGAAGCATATTGAATACTGAGCCGTCATGTTTCGACGTGGACCTATAAATAGGGTGCATCACCGCCTCGACGTATCAAAATCATTTTTCACGGTTCGCGGGGAGGATGCGATTCGTGCGACAACCTGTAACCATACGCGTGACAAATTTTGATGATAAATCACGAGTGATGTCTTCGAAAACAGGACGCAGACATGGTAGCATGCTACCAAACACTATCCGCTGCCTCATTTGTGGTCCATCAAATTGTGGAAAGACCAACGTGCTGATCAGCTTGTTGGAAAGTCCTCACGGCGTCCACTTCGAGAACGTGTACGTGTATTCCAAGTCGTTGCAACAGCCGAAATATCAGTACTTGGAGAATTTATTGACTCCGATAGATGAAATTGGCTACTTTACGTTTTCGAATAACAGTGACGTCATCCCACCGAGCGAATCGCTTCCGAATTCCATTTTTATTTTTGATGACGTGGCATGCGACAAGCAAGATACGATACGAGAGTACTTTGCAATGGGGCGCCACTCGAACGTTGACTGTTTCTATCTCTGTCAGACGTATGCAAAGATTCCCAAACATCTTATACGCGACAATGCGAATCTGTTGATTCTGTTTAAGCAGGATGGTACCAACTTGAAACATGTGTACAACGATCACGTAAACACCGACATGTCTTACGAGGATTTCTGCGCTTTGTGTCGTAATTGTTGGCAACGGGATTATGGTTTCGTGGTGATAGACAAGGATAGCGCGATGTCCAATGGACGTTATAGAAAGGGATTTAACGAGTTTGCCATACCATGAGATGATCAATCGTCGTCAACACGTCGGTGGGAAAGCAACGTCCGCGGTACAGCGATGATCGATATCGATACTCTGGAGATTAAGGATCGCGAGAGAATAGCGAAGGAAATTGCAAAAACCAGCGAAGTCATTCGTCGGAAACATCAGGCTTTGAAGACTGGCAAGATGGAGGAAGATATCGCGTTGGAGAGATACTTCAAACCTATCGTCGAACCACTAAAACATATTGTGGAAAATACCGCAGAGATGGAAGCTGAAACATCGTCGCTGATGAGCACAGACGTTGAAGGGAATGAAACATTAACGCCTAAAAAAATCCTTCTGAAAGGGAACACATCGCGCAAGAGAAAGAGGAAAGAGCACATGTCAACGGAATATTCACCCATAACCTCGACACCAGTTCAATCGAAGCGGAAACGACAGAATGTCGTATCAAGCGATTCTCCGGCTCCACCCACGCCAATAAGTACATTGCCCAATGTGCAATCGCTCTCAATTGTTGATGATGACGTTTTCGAAACTAGCCCCAATGAGTCGTTTGTAACATCTATTAGACAGCAATTCCAAACATCCGAGGGACAAGAGACGTTTCGCAGTCATTTCGGCCCGCTGGGGCAAAAATACATGAGTGCGATCTTAAGTGGCGATAAGGATACAACGATGGACTATGTGTACGGCGTATACTTTGGCAATAGTGGAACGAGGCTTGGGGATAAGGCTTTCGATATAGACATGGATGATAATATAATCATAGATGGTGTAAAATACAGAGGAACACCCGGTCTTTACGAACTGATTTTCAAGAGAATTCCCGATGATGCTGTATACACCGATGCCGATAAACAAAAATATAAAAGTATACTGTTGGCGACGAACGCCCACAGACGCGGTCATGGTGCTAAAAATCCCATATTGAGCAACAAGGGACACAAGTACAAATATGTAATTGCACCGCTACTCCCTCGCGCATCGACTAGCAGGGCAGGGAAAGGTCTAACGGTACCGCGCGCCATGGTGGTAAACGATAACAAGATCGATTACGTACACTGGAACGATCCCAACGAGTTGGTGGATCGATTGCGTTTGTTGGAAGCGTCGCGTCAGGCGGGTAACAACTCTCACGATCCCGAAATTCTATCGGTTATCGAGGAACTCCGTGAGGTAGGTCTCATTATATAAATCCGCGCGCCGACGATGCACACAGTATGCATCGAGATGCCGATCAACAAATTTGGGGTATCGCTCGAGAAGAGTGGAGCAGCTAGAATGGACTATTACAAATGGAACGGTTTGCTACGAAATTACATGCGAGATAACGCCCTTTGCGTGGCTGGTGCCGACTTTGATGCGAAATCACGCAAGATACGACGCGTAGCTCAGCCGGTGGCCGACACCGATGTCGTCAATAAATTATACGTGGAAAAGAACATTAAACTTTTGAGAGAGCAGCAGGAAGAATTAGAGAGGAAGCTGGTTGTGTTTCAGAAAGATATGCTGACGTTGCAAAACAGCGTTCAAAAGATATCGGAGGCGTTGAATTCTATCCCACAACCGGACAACGAAACTCGTAAAGTTAAAGAGGCTATAACCGCTTTTGCTACGGAGCAGCAACTTGTCCAGAATTTCCTCGGACCGACGAGAAGCACATAATAAATGTACGCGATAATTATCGCATCATTCGTGTCCAAGACACCTCTGCGATCAAACATGCAACCATTATCGAAATCCAAGAGTAAAGAAGAAAACCATGGCTACAAGAAGCTACAACTCGTTGAGGAATTGCACGCTCCAGCTCGAAGACATTTCCCGCGGAGACGCGTCGTGGTGCACGGATACGATGATTTGTGGCAAGCTGACATTGTAGAAATGCGTCCATACTCGCGTTTCAACCAGGGTCACCACTACATACTCACCGTCATCGATGTGTTGAGCAAGTATGCATGGGCGGTGCCGCTCAAGACTAAAAGTGGTGCTGAGGTGACTAAAGCGTTCGCAAAGATATTTAGAGATCGATATCCGAAAAATTTGCAAACCGATCAAGGAAAAGAATTTTACAACGCCGATATGCAGAAACTCTTGACAAAGCACGATATTAATCATTATTCGACGTATTCGGTGATGAAGGCCTCCGTCGTAGAACGTTTCAATCGAACTTTGAAGAACAATATGTGGAAATTGTTTACGCTCAATGGAACCTATAGATGGACCGATGCGCTACCGCGTCTGCTTGCAGAGTATAACGCACGAAAACATAGAACCATCGGAATGCGTCCTTGCGATGTTACCCCTGCGATCGCCGACAGGCTGCTAGCCACCGTGTACAGCAACATAAAGATCGCTGCTCCAGCGAGATTCAAGTTGGGTGAGTTTGTGCGCGTGAGCAAATTTAAAACCATCTTCGATAAAGGCTATACGCCGAATTGGACAACGGAGGTGTTCAAGATAGTCAAAGTACAGGCAACTAATCCTGCAACGTATCTGCTCGCCGATTCCTGTGGAAAACCTGTTGCCGGTGGATTCTATGAACAGGAGCTGCAACACGTCACCGATCCTGATGTGCATCTAGTGGAAAAAGTGCTGCGTAGAAAGGGGGATAAGGTATATGTCAAGTGGCTGGGGTTTGATAAATCACACAATTCGTGGATAAATAAAAATAATGTATTGTAAATTAATAATGCATAACTCAATAAATACAATGATACATATATATATAAATGTGTAAACAATTTTTTTATTTTAACACATTAATCCCACTATTTATAATACAATGATACATATATATATAATGTGTAAACAATTTTTTTATTTTAACACATTAATCCCACTATTTATAATACAATAATCCCACTATTTATAATACAATAATCCCACTATTTATAATACAATAATTCCACTATTTATAATACAATAATTTATATTTTACAATGGGATATTATAATGTCCCCAGGGCAGAGTGTCGGTCGAATCGGGTACGATATGCCGCTTGTCGTCGTATGGACTTAGAGCGATTTTAGATTCCGAAATGGTGTACACTTTATGATATTTAGACCGTATACATGATTGTCTGCGAACCATTTCGATCTCCCTTTGCAAACACTTCGCGTAATCGTCGAAAGTTATCGTTCTGGCTATGACGTTGGTCTTGACGCCTTTCGCCTTTTTCGTATCTCTTTTGCCGTCTACGCGAAGTGCATACATTTTCGCTCTAAGACCTACGAATTCGGTCATTATCGCACCGTTATTTTCGTCCTTCATCAGCCCTGGAACCTTCTTATTTTCGCGCGGCATATTATATGGATTGTCGATAGGATAATCGCTTGTGTCGAATCTACCGATATTGTGTTTCATAGTCTCGTAGATATCGTCGCATCGAATATGATAAATGAGGCTGTCTGTGTCGGTGTATAGAATATTACAATTTGGTCCGTGCTCGGGAGACATGTACTCGTAGTGAAATTCATACAAACAAATTTTCGATATGTCCAGAATGCACATACCCACGTATATCGGTTTGTTGAATTTCACCTCGAGTTTTCGCAATTCAACAGCTATTAAATTTTCCGAAAAAACACTTCTGCTGTGGAAATTCGGTTTCGCGATCATTGCCTCCGCGCCATATCGCCCTTCCCAACGTGTTAAAAGTTTTACATCCACGTGATTTCGTACATTTTCCATAGTTTTACCGAATACCGCGTTGTTCATCAATTTGTACAAATTTTTTTCAAAGCCGTTCAAAGCCGTTCGATACCCGTTCAATACCGTTCGATACTCGTTCAATACCGTTCGATTCGCGTTCAAAACCGTTCAAAGTGATATGGTCTAGCTGAATGATGCGTCAAAGAAGAAGGGAAAGAAGACGCGTGTGAATAAGGAGAGGATGGCCAGTGAATAATTCGAAGAAGGTGAGACTGGTCAGCGTAAATGCAGGTGGAGAACAAAAGCATCTTACTTTTGCAAAGCTATGCACTTCTCGGTTTCAAGATAAGAGTTTAGATGCGAGAGCCTGGAGACGCAGCGGGACCAGTTGCACTTCAATCGTAATAGTGAACAGGCATTAAAATATAATGGGAGTTTATAGAGTTACCCCGGAGGAAGACTCCATACAACGTTTGAACATTCCTGAGGTATGTACATAGCAATGTTTCACACGATTTTTTTTTTCATTTTTTCGTTTTAGTTTATGTTTGTGTTTTTTTTTTTAAGTGTTGCCACGATATATCATGGTGTCTATGTTCTAGGATTTGCAAGGTGCATTCGGCCATGATGATGACACCGGTGGTGACACCACCGATGATGGTGATGATGTCACCGAAGATGTCGATGATGACACCGGCGACGACGATGATGACGATGATGACACCGGCGACGACGATGATGATGATGATGATGACAATTATGACGATGGTTATGGTGATGTGTTCGCCGTAAGTGATGCTGTGATAGGATATTGTGTGGAATGTATAAATATTACATTGGGTTAACGCGTTTTTAGAACCTGCCACCGCTACCACCGCTACCACCACCGCCCCAGATGGACTGGGAAATGCTCCCAGCGCTGGCTGATACTATTAGTAATGTCGTCCGCGCTATCGTTGCCAGAAGGGGGCGATTTATATAGATTTATATTTTCTATTTTTTCTCTTATTTTCTTTTATTCTTATATTTTTTTTTATTTTTTTTTTTTTTATTGTTATATATTTTTTCTTTCATTTTGTATTTTTTCATTATTCTATATTAATATTATTATTATTTTATTTACTTTTTATTATTACTATTTTATTTACTTTTTATTATTATTATTTTATTATTATTTTATTTACTTTTTATTTACTTTTTATTTACTTTTTTATTATCATTTTTTTGTAACAATATATATATATTTTTAAACGTATATTCTGTCTGGATTTTATTCACCCGTCCTCCTCCTCGCCACCTAATTTTAAGATTCAACAGTGCATAATTCTATTTCGTTCGAGCGTTCTTCGCTACTCCTCCCCAAATGCATTAGTTTCTGCTGATTCTGCATAATTCTAAGATTCGACGTTCTCAGAAATATTATATTACGTTCGGCACGTGTCGAGACTTTTTATCCTTGAGGATGGGACTCAAATTACATATGCTCAGACGTTAAGATTACAGCACATTATGGAAAAATTGGTAGCTTTAGAATAAAATGTGGTGGTGGGGGAAGCAATTGCACCTCTATTTAAGTCAGTTTCTCGGATGCTATTCAATCAATCACTCGGTAGTCTCAATACCTTTCGACGGAACAAATTGTGCTCTGAAAGCAAAATGTGCAGTACCAGTGCCGAAGGAAACGTTGAACGCATGAATTATTACGTTCCGATCGTGCGAGATGATGGTGTAGCTCAATGCGGGGAGGATACAGTTATTTGGTAACAGTTAATTTTCACATCTTAAAATTTTTATGTTTATTCCTAATACGCGCGAGCAATTTCATAGCTTTGATCGTTCTCTTAGCCCGCACCGAACATCGCGTATCATGGTCAGAAGATACGCACTAACATCCACGGGCAGCAAATACTTGGAAATTGGGATCAGAGTACGGCCTACGATTGATGTAGAAATGGTTCTCGGCGACAATCGTGGGATGTTTCTCACGTTACCATGGGGTACATGGGGTTCGCTATGCGGCAGTCGTACGACCATTGAAGAACGTGCACGATTACTTGGATCACCTTCGATGCAAATGGGCCAATTAATGGTGGATTTTTGTGAAATCTATAATTCTCCGATTGTAAGGATGACACTACATAATAAGCCGCTGTATTTCAAACCGGATACGGTAACATTTTTATTAAATCTTGAACCATGTTTAGACTATGTGTATCTGCGGCTTTATCAAAATGTAAGAGATGTGAGGATAAAATTTGAAACTTTTGTTAAAGTGCTACAGCAAAGCGATGTTGTCTGCGAAACATTAGATGCGCGTCGTGCTGCTAAAATCATACGTGAAAGCGAACATTACTGTGAGGATTATTATGTAGATTGCGAACTGGTAGCATGCGCCATCAACGATATTCTAGCTGATGCTCGTAGGAAAAAATGTTAAAATTATATTCTTTTAATTTTAAATAAATTTCTTAAACACATATTCTGCCTCGATTTCATTTACTCGTCTTCCTCCTCACCACCTAATTTTAAGATTCCGCGTTTCTACATGTTTCGTTCTTCACGCCGTTAAATGATGTCACCTTGCACGGCTCCTCCAGAGGAGTCAAATTACATGCGATCGCGCGAGACGCTGCGACGCTAAGATTGAAAATCATTTTGAAAAAAAATTGTTGGGCTTAGAATAAAATGCGGTAGTGGGGGGGAGCAATTGTAGCTCTATTTAAACCAGTTCCCGGACGCTATTCAATCAATCGCCCAGTAGCCTCAGCGAGTTTCGACGGAACAAATAGTGCTCTGAAACAAAATGTACAGCGCCATTGATGAAATACTCGCATGGTGTGGGGATTATTTCGTTCCGATCGTGCGAGATGATGGTGTAGCTCCATGTGGGGAGAATATATATAATGATTGGTAACGCATACTTTTCACATCTTCTCAAAATTTTTATGTTTATTCCTAATACGAGCGGGCAATTTCATAGCTTCGATTGTTCTCTTAGTCCGCGTCAAGGATCGCGTATCATGGTTAGAAGATACGCATTAACATCCATGGGTAGCAAATATTTGGAAATTGGAATCGACGTAGGACCTACAGTCAATGTAGAAGTGCTTCTCGGCGACAATCATGGAAATCATCTCATATTATCATGGCATACATGGGGTTTGCTATTCGACAACTGTGAAACCATTGAAGAACGTGCACGATTACCTGAATCACCTTCGATGTCGATTGATAGTTTAGCGGTGGATTTTTTTCGGATCTTTGATACACCAATTATAAAGATCACACAATGTGATGACTCGCTATATTACACACTGGACACAATATCATTTTTATTAAATCTTCAGCCATGTATAGAATATATGTATCCGCGGATGTATCAAACTGCGGAAGATGTGAGAGTAAAATTTGAAACTTTTGTTAAAGTGCTACAGCAAAGCGGTATTGCCTGCGAAACATTAGATGCGCGGCGTGCTGCTAAAATCATATGCGATAGCGAACACTTCGACGAGGAGTATCATGTAGATTGCGAATTGGTAGCATGTGCCATCAATGTTATTCTAGCTCATGCTCGTAGCAAAAAATGTTAAAATTCTATTCTCTTAATTTTAAAATAAAATTGCTTAAAAACATTATTTGTCAATTTTATTCACCCGTCTTCCTTCTCGCCACCTAATTTTAAGAAACAGCATTTCTGCTGACGCCACATAATTCTATTTCGCTGGAGCGTTCTGCACGGTGCGAAAATGATGTCACCTTGCATGGCCGCTGTAGAGGATTCAAGTTACATGCGATCGCGCGAGACGCTGCGACGCTAAATGTGAATGCTTAAAAAACTTGATAGATTTGGAACGAAAGCGGTTGTACCACTATGTAGTGTTGTCTCTTTCCCTCTTCCAAAATTTTAGCTTTACAGTAATGCTCTGTCTCTTTCCCTCCCCGAAGACGCGGTGTGAAAACGCCGATCTTTCCCGACATTGTCCGACATCATCCTATAACGGATAAAGTATTAAACAATTCCATCGCATAATGGTTTGGAAAATTATTTGGGGGTCGTCCCCTCCCTCGGTTAGGTATAAAAAATTTTTTGGGGTGGGCCAAGTTCTGAAAGAGATTTTTTGGGGGTCATTCCGCCTCTGAAAAATTTCCGACGGTGGGTCCGGTCTGGAGAGGTCTCCGCGGCGGCTCGGCCCGGAGTGATCCCCTCCACGTTCGCGGCTTCCCCCACTCCGCGGCTCGTGCGCGCGCAACCGTCCTTCCACTCCCCACAGGCCCCGCGTCCATGTTTCCCTCCGCCGCGCTCCCCCGCGCGCCCTCACTTCCCCCCGCCCCCGCGCTCCCCTCAGAGGACCTGGGTTAGAATCCCCTTAGCCTTACTACTAAAATATATATATATATGGACGCAGTAAGCGTTAAAGTGATAATACAAAATAATATGTGAATAGCAATAGGCTTTAGAATGCGATAGATGTTATTAATATAAGATAGTATGAGAATAATATGACATGAAAAGTAATGAGCGTGGATATAAACAATAGTATGGAAGTGAATAATAATATAATAATGATAATGACTTACAGTGGTTGCCGTAGCACTTGGCTTTAACACTTTGAATAATGAACAATTTTAATAATAAATCTTTAACACCGTTTCAAGAGACACCTTTTGAAATGACACTTTGTCGAAGTTCTGCGATGAAAGAGCGATGAAAGAGGACGAGGCCGCGCAGGACCTCGTATTTATGTATTTTCACAGGAGTATTGCGGGGTTCGTGCGGTAGAGACCTTGACACATTTCGGAATTAAGACGCAGTATGACTTCCGGGGTTTTTATAAACGGTATGGCTATTAATAGACATATTTTGTGTCACGTACGCCAAATGCGTCGTAATTGGGTTAGTGGGGTTGTAACGAGTTATTGTCGGTAGGACGACGATCTTGTCCCCCCCCACCGCGCGCCCGGCCGCCGGGACGCGTACCGCGCTCTGCCAACGGTCTTGCCCCCCACCACTCGTCCGCGGGTTCCGAGAATCGGCGCGAGATGGGTAATTAGCAAGTACCTCTCTCGCTGCCGAAATCCGCGGGCGAGGACATATAGGCCGGGGGCATAGGCCTAGTTGGCAGAGACCGCCTCGAGCGAGCGTACGAACAAGTACACCTCTCCCAGAGACCTCCTGTGCGATTCCACGTTCTTGTGCCGAAACACGCGTTCTTGCGAAAGACAAGCGCCCGTGTTCACACCAGTTCTCGTGTGTCGACAGCCTGTGTCTCTGCGCATTTTTGAACTCACTCCCTCCCCGGTTCCCAGAAGGACAGCGTGAGCCATCCTCTGGACGCAGGCCGTTATCATCTATCGATCTCCCGAACAGAGTCTCCTCCGTTCTCGAGAGCGTCCCCACAGTCTCCGATTCATCCACGGGTTGTGCCCACCGGGTGATCGGACTCAAGACTCTCCGACCAGGGTCTAACGGCAGGGCTTGCCCGCCAGGACACCGAACGGTCAAATCGTCTCTCTTCTCCTCTCTCGCCGCCTCGTCACCGATTTCGAATCGCGCCGTGACACACACCGACCCGTGCGGCGCGGTACACACCGAAACCCGCGTTAGGTTAAGCCGTATTCACACTGTGTGCCAGCATAGACCTGGCCGGGCTCGCCTGTACTTTAGTTTAAGAAATAAACGACCATTATCCAGATCACCTTGCCTCATTCTCTCGGCCACCCGTCCGGTAGTTAACCCGAACGAATCGAGGTTACATTTGGCGCCCAAACAGGCTAATTTCGATCCTTACCGAGCGAATGGTCAGGGTGACCTGGGTATACGGGCTACCGAAAGCCGAACTCGCGGCGTGGGCAGAACAGCACGGGATCGACAACACCGAGGATCTCGACACTTTGCAAGCTCGAGTAGTGGCCCACCTCAGAGCCATGAACAAGGACGACCCCAGTAGCGATGATCCTCCAAGATCGGGGAGGAGACAACGCCAACAGTACCTCTGCTAAGCTTCTCCCCCAGAGACAAACACCCATCGGGGACAGCAACAACAACAGCCACCACCGACACGTACCACGTAATGGAACGAGTACGACGATGGGGCGGCCACTACGATGGCGGCAAAGAAGCCGAGGACTTCCTCGACCAACTAGAGGACCTACGAGACAGCTACGAGGTCACACCAGAACAAATGCTACGCTGTCTCCCAGGAATACTGAAAGGATCGGCGCTGCAATGGTTCCGGAACGAGAAGGCCGATATCCCCACGTGGGACGCATTTTAGAGGCCTTCCGACTAACATATCTGCCAAGGCGTCGACAACACGAGTTAGAGATGGCCATCCACCAGCGCCGCCAGCGACGGAGCAAACAGGCAAGAGAATTCGCCACCGCTCTCCGGACGCTTATGCACCGCCACGGGCAAATGTCAGCCGCCACCCAATTGGATTGGCTATACTCCAACCTCAGAACGGAGTATCGCCACTACATTAAACGCACGGATTTCGTCTCGCTCTCCGGACTCCTCGGGTTAGCCGCCGATTTCGAGGCACTGCGCGAAGAAGGGCCCAGCAGTACCTCAGAACCACCGAAAAATCCACCACCTCCGAGGCCCAGCCTTGCCGAGGTCAGCAACCGTTACGACAGTAACCAGTGTTGCTGGAACTGTGGCCAGCGCGGCCACTTTCGCCGTGACTGCCGCCGGCCAGGCCGGCGATTCTGTAGCCGCTGTGGGACAGAAGGCCGGCTCACTCGAGACTGCAATTGCTCCCCGACGGCGGGAAACGCCAACGGGTCCGGTGGACGAGGCCACAACCGGACCGCCCAAAACCAACAGCCTCAACGACCACAGACGCCGATAGCCGTCCCCATCTCCCCGTAAACCTCTACGGCCGAGAGTTTCGGGCCCTACTAGACACAGGCGCCTGCCTGTCCTACGTCAGCCGGGAAATAGTGGAATGGTGCGAGCAAAACGGCGACCAGCGAACAGCCACCGACCGTTGGGTAAAAGTAGCCAACGGCGCCACCGTTCCGCTAGACGGAGAAGCAGAGCTAAAGGCAGTCGTCGGGGAATGTGTCCTTGCCATCACATGCGGAATCCTACCCAGTCTCACGCAGGATATGATTCTGGGGATCGATGCCCTCAAAGCACTCGGATTCACAATACGGGTACGGGGCATGCAATGGAGCCGGAAGGACGAAGCCGCCGCCATCGATTCAAACCCCCGCCTACAAGGTTGCACGTCGGAACAAACCAAACGACTCGAGTCGTTTCTCGTAAGCGAGTTGCAACCTTTCGACAGATTGCCCGGACTAACACACATGGCCAAACATCGCATCCGGTTGAAGGCCGGGGCCGAACCGGTGAAGCACCGGTACACACCACGCAACCCCGCCATGCAGGCAATTATTGACGAAGAGGTAACACGCATGCTCGCGGAGGGCATAATCGAGCCATCTTCCAGCCCGTGGAGCTTCCCGGTCGTGGTAGTGAAGAAGAAAAACGGAAAGCGCAGATTCTGCATCGACTTTCGCAGGGTCAACGAAGTTACGGAGAAGGACGCGTACCCGCTGCCCCAGGTTCAGGCAACGTTAGAGAAACTGCGGGGCGCAAAATACCTCTCGACGATCGACCTGGCCAATGGCTATTGGCAGGTACCACTTGACCCCGAAAGTCGCCCAATAACCGCCTTCACCGTGCCGGGGAGGGGGCTGTACCAGTTCCGGGTGATGCCCTTTGGACTCCACTCCGCACCAGCCACCTTCCAACGCCTACTCGACCAGGTCATCGGCCCGCAGCTAGAACCACGGGCATTTGCCTACCTAGACGACATTATCGTGTTGGGAAACACCTTCGAGGAACACCTCGACAATCTCCGCGAAGTACTGCAACGATTACGGGCGGCCGGACTTAGGCTAAATAAAGAGAAATGCCAGTTCTGCCGCACCGAAATGCAGTACCTGGGACACACCGTCACCGAACAGGGAGTCGCTACGGATCCCGATAAAGTACAGGCCATTGCCAAGATACCAGCCCCCACCAATCTCAAGGAACTGCGACGATTCATAGGCATGGTTTCCTGGTACCGGCGGTTTATACCAAAATTTACAGACATTGCCGCCCCCCTGAACCACCTACTACAGAAGAAGGTACGGTGGGCATGGGGCAAAAACGAAGAAACAGCGTTTGAAACGCTCCGGCAACAACTTGCAACCGCCCCCGTACTCCCTTGCCCCGACTTCACTTTGCCGTTCACGCTTCAAACTGACGCAAGCAACGAGGGACTCGGCGCGGTTTTAACACAGGACGTCAACAACGAGGAACGCGTCATCGCGTACGCGAGCCGCACGTTGAGCTCCGCCGAGAAAAATTACTCGGTGACTGAAAAGGAGTGCCTCGCGGTCGTATGGGGCATCCGGAAAATGCGACCGTACCTGGAGGGGTACCATTTTACCGTCCTAACTGACCACCAATCCCTAAAGTGGCTGCGGACGATGGATAACCCCTCCGGTCGACTTGCGCGCTGGGGCTTGGAGCTCCAGGAATACGACTTCGACATCCAGTACCGGAAGGGAGCCAACAATCTGGTCGCCGACGCCCTCTCCCGACAACCGGATGAAGACTCCCGAACAACCGAAGTCGCCAGCGTGGAGGCGCCAACCGGATGCGCCTGGTACAACCGCATAAGAGCAGCCACCGAAAGCGAGCCGTACCGCTACCCGGAGTATCACGTCGTGAATGGACGACTATATCGACATATTTCGGACACCCACGGCCCTCGGGCCGAGGGAGAATGGAAGCTGTGCGTGCCCCAGCCACTGCGGGGAGCGGTACTACACGAGAACCACGACGCACCCACCGCCGGGCACTTAGGAAGCAGCAAGACAGCCGCACGATTAGCACAACGCTACTTCTGGCCGGGAATGGTTCGCGACGCGAAACGATATGTAAGCGGCTGCCAGAAGTGCCTTGAGTACAAGGCACTACAACAGGCACCCGCTGGCGGAATACAGACGACACCAGCCGCCAACCCGTGGGAAGTAGTCGCAGTGGACTTAGTCGGTCCCCTGCCACGGTTAGCCAAAGGATGCACCATGCTGGCCGTGATGCAGGACAAATTTAGCAAATGGGTCGAGCTACAATCACTGCGACAAGCTACCGCCCCCGCCGTCACCAAGGCCTTTAAAGAGCGAATCGTTCTCCGCTTTGGGTGCCCTCGACGGGTAATATCGGACAACGGCCGTCAATACGAGAGCAAAGAATTCACGGGAATGCTCCGTACGTATGGTATCGAACATCCACGAACGCCCCCGTACACCCCGCAGTGCAACCCAGTGGAGAGGGTCAACCGAGTCATCAAAACAATGATCGCTCAACTGACCGACAGAGACCACCGCCACTGGGACCACTGGCTGCCGGAAATCATATTCCTACCTCAATTACGGCCGGGAGCCGGCCACCCCTGGGGCGATCCGCCAGCCGACGACGACGGTCAACGAGGAGGACGCCGAAGACTCGAGCACCGCCCGCGCCAAGGAATTGGAACGCCTACGAGAAGCCATTAGCCTCGCTCGCCACGCACAGGCCCAGGCTACGGATACGCAGAAACGGACGTATAACCTCCGGCGGCGGGACTGGCGGCCGCGGATCGGCGACAAAGTAATGCTCCGAGAGCACCCGTTGTCATCCGCGGCCAAGAACTTCGCAGCCAAACTGGCACCGAAGTTCTCAGGGCCCCACGTCGTCAAGGAATACGTAGGGCCGAACCCAGTCCTGCTGCAAAACGGAAGAAAGCGGCCGCGGAGGGCCCACATACAGGACCTAAAGCCCTGCGAAGGAGAGGGAGGAGGCGTCCCCGACGGGACACAGAGTACAGACGCACTGAGCCTGGCCAATCCCCCCTCCCCACAAGTAAACACCGAGGCCAACGACAACACCGCTCCTGGAATTTTGAAATATACTCAAAAGGACGAACAACAGGTGGCCACAACGATAAACACCGCGGAAGGACTTTCGCGCTGGAGTAATCAGCGCGAAGGAGCCTATAAGCCCCGCGGTGATTCCGAGGAGGCAATAGCAAGCCAGCATGCCGCCGAAAGCCCGCATCGCACACGAGGCCACGAAACAGGCAGCCATACCTCTCCGGGCCTCCGAAGCCAGACGGCCGATGGAGTGCCAGCTCCGGAAGAGACCGGGCTCGACGCCCCGAACCGCTCCAGCAGCCAAGCGGAAGTTGGAGTTCGACATCCCCCCCTCCGGCACGAGGACCACCGGCCCGGCCGAAGCCACCGTCCCGGAAGCCATCCGCCACCATGGGGGTGGCCCTGGTGGAGGAGGTAAAGAAGAGTCGGCTGCCACCACCGCTGCAACCGACACCAACACCGCCACCCCGGAGCAACACGGACAAGCCGGGCGAAAGGGGCCCAGCCGCCTCGCTGCTAAGCGAGTTGCTCCAGGCGCCGCCACCACCGTGGAAGGCAATGGAGACGCCGCCACCGCAGCCACGGGAGCCACCGATGCAGCCACGGGAGCCACCGACGCAGCCAAGGGCACCGACGCGACCGACCCCACCAGCGCAGCCGCCGCTGCCGAGGAAAGAGCCAGGCAGTCACCGTCAGCAACCGCCCCATCCCCAGAGCCCTCCGGTACTCCTGGACCTCAACATTCCCCTTCCCCCCACAACAGCAGAGCCGAGGCTGACTCCACCAGCACGGACGCCTCCGCCGGCACCGACCCCGACACCCGCGCCAACGCTCCCGGAACTCATGGCACCGCCACCACCGCCGCCTCCGCCGGCCCCAACTTCGCTACCGCCACCGAAACCGACGCCAACACCGGCGGAGCCGGGATCGTCGGAGCCACGGACCGCGACACCGCCCGACCCCTCCCCCCCCCCCCCCCCCGCCAAACACAGGAACACCGTGGCAACGCCAGCCGGGCCACCCGACGGAGCTCCGGCTCGATTTTCAGGCCTTCCAAATCGGCTGAAGGTACCGAGACCCGACGCCCGAAGGGTATATGGAACTGAAGCTTCTGCGGAGGCAGAAAATGCGTGTACGCTTCAGTTCCCATCCCCAGTCCCCCGTAGACTAAGTAGATATGTAGGTAGTTTTATACGTAGGATAAGTAATTGTACATTAGGATTAAGGTAGTTTAAGAATAGCCCGAGTAAACCAGTAGATTTAAGCCTGTAGGTTAAGAAAAGAAACAAAAACACGACAAACAGAGGTCGATGGGAGAGCGGGGGCAAGATCGCGTCCTCCAAACGGAGGAGGTGATGTAACGAGTTATTGTCGGTGGGACGACGATCTTGTCCCCCCCCACCGCGCGCCCGGCCGCCGGGACGCGTACCGCGCTCTGCCAACGGTCTTGCCCCCCACCACTCGTCCGCGGGTTCCGAGAATCGGCGCGAGATGGGTAATTAGCAAGTACCTCTCTCGCTGCCGAAATCCGCGGGCGAGGACATATAGGCCGGGGGCATAGGCCTAGTTGGCAGAGACCGCCACGAGCGAGCGTACGAACAAGTACACGTCTCACAGAGACCTCCTGTGCGATTCCACGTTCTTGTGCCGAAACACGCGTTCTTGCGAAAGACAAGCGCCCGTGTTCACACCAGTTCTCGTGTGTCGACAGCCTGTGTCTCTGCGCATTTTTGAACTCACTCCCTCCCCGGTTCCCAGAAGGACAGCGTGAGCCATCCTCTGGACGCAGGCCGTTATCATCTATCGATCTCCCGAACAGAGTCTCCTCCGTTCTCGAGAACGTCCCCACAGTCTCCGATTCATCCACGGGTTGTGCCCACCGGGTGATCGGACTCAAGACTCTCCGACCAGGGTCTAACGGCAGGGCTTGCCCGCCAGGACACCGAACGGTCAAATCGTCTCTCCTCTCCTCTCTCGCCGCCTCGTCACCGATTTCGAATCGCGCCGCGCTCCGCGCCGCGACACACACCGACCCGTGCGCCGCGATACACACCGAAACTCGCGTTAGGTTAAGCCGTATTCACACTGTGTGCCAGCATAGACCTGGCCGGGCTCGCCTCTACTTTAGTTTAAGAAATAAACGGCCATTAATCAGATCACCTTGCCTCATTCTCTCGGCCACCCGTCCGGTAGTTAACCCGAACGAATCGAGGTTACAGGGTTTTCATAACTGTAGAAGGAGATACTCAACTCTTCGATTGGATTTTGGGTGTTTGATAGGAAAGGGGTTAGAGTGTTTGGACTCCGTGAGTCGTAAAGAGGGGATTGAGACGTGGTCTCGATTTTAAGAGGGATTTGTAACGAGGGACTTGTTTGAATTCGTTTTAAAGGGAATGATTCGTGCCTTGTAGGACGAATAGGCGAAGTGGGTTTTGAAACGATCATCTCGCGATGGGGACCGCTAAGGTACATCAGCGAGGTGGAGGTTTGTATTCATCATCTTGTGTTGTTGACCGCTAAGGTGCAACATCAAGGTGATCGGCTATTGAGGAGATGGGGTAGGAGTTGAGTTTCATAGAGTGAATTTGAGGTTTTCTAATGGAATTTGGGATAGGAAACGCGCGAAAAATCGTGGGACGTCACACCTCCCCCCCTATATGAATAAATGCGTAGCATTTCTTAACACAAGGTTCGAGTGTGGTGAAATGAGAAAAGAAAAATAAAATGTGTCTTTGGAATGATGAAGTAACGAAAAATAGTATGTTTGTTTTTGTAATAATAAGGAAGGAAAAATAAAATATATATATGGCCTATTTGGCGAAAATAAAATAAAAGATAATTGACAATAAAGAAAAATAAAACAGAAATGTTTGTAAATAATGAAAAATAAAATATTTAGCCAATTTGGCAAAAGCAAAAAAAAAAAGGAAAATAAAAGATATGATTTTGCAAAAAGAAAAGAAAAATAAAAGAGATATATGTATATATATAAAAGAAATAAAATAAAAGATATTTTAAATTAATTCTAAAGGGAGTGAGGGAACTATTTACAAGGGGTTATTTACATGGAGAGGGTAGGAATAAAGGAAGGAAGGAATTTTGGAGGGATTAATAGGGAGGAAAGGAATATTCAAGGAATTGGAAGGAGGGGTCATCCAGGATGAAAGTGAGGTCCTGACCACTTTGATAGAGGTCATCGAACCATCGCAGGAACTCGGGTGTCAGCTCCGTGTGGTCTGGGACCTTGGTAGCTGACCCCGTGTCCAGGATCTCCACTACACCTGGATGTGGAGGGATAGTGTTAGGAGCTTGGGAGGTGGAGGGTTGGGGAGAGGAACTGGCGAGTACCTCCTTGCTTCCTGAGGGAGGGCAATATGGCGGCGGCGGGGTGACGGCATCCATAATGGCCTCAATGTCCATTGGTGAGGCAGGGGGGGAGTCATCAATGGTGATGACTTCAGGGTCAGCCTCCCTGATGGTCATCGTGGAGACGATTCGGGGAAGAAGGGGCGAGATGCTTCTTCCCTCTTCTGTGGCTTTTCGGCGTTGCCACTGAATGTGGGCGAGCCTCCTCTTAAGGCCGGCTCCTCGTTTATTAGGCCTATTGGGCTTGTGGGCCCTTTTATGCGGCATTGTGATTTCTAGTAGAAATAAAATAATTAATACATGCTTTGGTATGTTTTTAGGGTCAACCAGGATCCTCGCGTAATCGACCAAGACGCGCTTTGTTCGCGTGTATGATCTTCGTCTTGCCCTTCCACGATATTTTTAAATTTTGCGAAGGGATCACCTCTAATATGGTGTGAGGACCCGAGTATTGGTCTCCGAATTTTCCCTTTTTTGGTTCTATCAGGACAAAAATTGGGTCACCCGGTTTGAAAGTCTCTTCGTTTATGTGACGATCATAATACCTTTTATATCGAATTTTTGATTGGTTTAATTTTTCTGCGGCGCCGGTTTGTAATTCTTGCACCCTCGTGCTCAAGTTCGAGAGGTATTGATTATATGTTTCATTTTCGAAGTCTTCGGGTACTCTTTTTCGGCTTGGTACCCGGGCTATTTTCCCGAACACTAACTCGTGTGGAGTGTAACCAGTGCCTTCATGGACGCTGGTATTATAAGAGAACGCGGCCAAATCGGTCCACTCGTCCCAGTCGTCGTACTTAGTAATATACATTTTTAGATATTCTGTTAGAACTATATGCGATCGCTCTAAAGAGCCGTTTGTCTGTGGGTGAAAGGCTGTGGTTCGAAATTGTTCGATTTTAAATTTTTGTGCAATAGTTTTCATGAATCTACTGGTGAAATTTGCTCCTTGGTCGGTGAGAATGGCTCTAGGAGCTCCGAATTGACATATAAATTTTTTAATGAATGCATCCGCGATTTTTATTGACGTGGACTGTTTAAGGGGTACGCACACGAAATATTTTGTCAATAAATCTTGGATCGTTAATATGTATGTATTTCCTTCTCTAGTAGTAGGTAACGGTCCTACTATATCTAATGCTACTTTATCAAAGGCGCGTCCAGGAGTGTCGGTAAGAATCATTGGTTGCCTGGTTTTAACACGAACGAGTTTCTTCCGCTGACAGTCTTCGCACTTTCGAATATAATCTTCAACGGCTTTCTTCATTCCTTTCCAAAAATAATGGTGTCTAATTCGGTTATAAGTTTTAGTTACTCCTTTATGTCCAGCTAATGCAGACGCGTGATTTTCTGTAATTATATTTTGTCTCTTTGACTCTTCGGGAATTTGAACTATTTGTAAACATATTGTGACCTCGATATCCTCCTCGTCAACGGTTTCGAGAATGTCCATAATGATATCTTGCCAGGTCAATTGATCGATATTTGTTGTTTTGGCTATGCTAAATGAATATATTACAAGTTCTTTTATTGTATCTTTAAAAGAAGATAACGCTTCGCCCCAGGTTATTGTGGTTAGGGGAGTATTCTGCGTTTCTTTTATGACTAGCCCGATGAGGATTCGTCCTTTATTACATGTTACGTGGGCCTTTCCCAAAGTGAGTTCGTTCGCTTCTTCTAATGTTCCAGTTTCTATTAGTTGCTTGGCCCCATTGTCGCAAGGTTTCCCATCCGCGCTTAAGAAGAAGACAAGCGTTTCTTTTCGTAAAGACAACGGGTCGCGACTAATTATTGGTACTGTCGTAATGTCCCTATCGGGATCCGCTTCGTATGTTTCTTCTGGGGAATCGTTTAGCTCAATTAACGATGATTCTGAATCAGTAGTTGATTCGTTTGACGCGTTAGATTCTATTTCGGAATCAGAGTCTTCCAGTTCCAGTGGTATTGGAGATTGCGGAGGTGAAACGGTTTGACGTGGAATATTTAATTCCTGTTCTTTTTCCTGTTGGATTTCATTTTCTACCCACTCATGGGTTCTGGTGCGCTTTCTGGGGTGGGCTCTATTATAGGCGTTGGATCTTTTCGTGCCTTCCGGTGAGGTTGGATCCTCGTGGGTTTCGCTTTTGGGCGCTTGTTAGTTCCATTGGTAGTTCGAGGCTTTTTACTAGGCACCCACTCATCATCAGTTTCCTCTCGCGGTCGTATGGGACACGCTCTCTTTACAGGAGGATTACGAGACAGGGCGTCTGCAAGTTTATTGCTTTTTCCCGGTTGATAATGAATTGCGTAGTTGTATTCCGCTAACTTTAAGCGCCACCTAACGAGACGTGACGTTGGGTCTTTTACTCTATGTAACCAGATTAAGGGTTGGTGGTCAGTATATAAAATAAATTTCTTCCCATATAAATAGGGTCGGAAATGCCTAACGCAATACACAATGTCTAGGAATTCCTTTTCTATGGTTGCATAGTTTATCTCTGCTTTATTCAAGAGACGAGAGGCATAAGCGATTGGTAATTCTTTTCCATCGATATTTTGACTCAATATTCCTCCTATAGCAAATTCGGAAGCGTCAGTGGTACCATGAAATTCTAGGTCAAAATTCGGATATTGCAGGATAGGTTCTTTCTGCAATGCTAATCTTAAGTGGTCGAAAGCCGTTTTCTGGGACGGTCCCCACTCGAATATGGTGTCTTTCTTCAACAGTTGGGTCAACGGACGAGCTATTTTAGAAAAGTCTGGGATAAATTTCCTATAATATCCGGTTAGACCAAGGAATTGTTTGATTCCTTTTGGTGTACTTGGTGCCGGGTAATTTCGAACGGCTTCAATTTTTCCTGATCCGGTTTTACCCCTTGCTCTGTGATTATGTGACCCAAATATGCGACTTCTTTGTGCAGAAATTTACACTTTGAAGGTTGAAGTTTAAGGTACGCCTCTCTCAGGCGTTGAGCGAGTTTTTTAAATTTAATCAGGTGTTCCGTGAGGGAACTCGCATAAAGGACGATATCGTCCAAATAAACAAACATTTCCGTGCCTTGGAGTCCTGTAAGTGTGTGATCCATTATGCGTTGGAAAGTTGCTGGTGCGTTACATAGTCCAAACGGCATTCTGACAAACTCATAATGTCCATGAGGTGTAGAAAAAGCCGTTTTAGGTGCATCTTTCGGTTTCATAGGGATTTGGTGAAATCCAGAAGCTAGGTCGAATACGGAGAAGTATTTTGCTCCTCCTAATTGGTCCAGTATTTCATTAATGTTTGGAAGTGGGTATGCGTCAGGAACGGTTTTTTCGTTTAAATCCCTGAAGTCAATTACCATTCTCCACAAGAGTTCCCCATCAGGTCCCGGTTTTTTGGACACGATCCAAATAGGCGAATTATAGGGCGATAATGACGGCTTGATAATTTCGTTTTCAAGTAAGTTCTTTACTTGTTTGTCTATTTCTTTCTTATGTACAGGTGGGAAGCGATATTGTTTAGTATTTACAGGCACTGGGTCCGTTGTTTGGATCCCATGCTGAATAGCGTTTGTATGGCCTAACTTCTCATCTGGTAAATGGAAGAGGTCATGGTATTTATATAAAATTCCTTGGACATGAAGTTTTTCTTCCGGATTCATATGTTCCGTAGAAATTAGTTTGAACACTTGTTCCATTCTCGTTGCGGTTTGTTCAGAAATTGTTGGTATTTCCTCACCCGACGCCATAGTAAGAGACTCCTGGAATTCTAGGGGAAGGGTTGTTTCGGCATAATGCCTTGGGGATGAGAGCGAGTGTACCTTCGCGGATACCTCTGAATGATGGATCGACGGATCCTGGGGAAAGAGGGGCTTGATAGGAGTGACGTGTTTAGACGTCTTAGTCTCTTTTGGTCGTCTTTGTTTGGGTTCTGGGATCACAATTTCGAATTCTTCCAATTCAACAGTAGGTACAGTGATTGTTGTGTCCACTTCATTAGAATTTATAATTTGTAAGTACGCTTTGCCGTCCTGATTACGGACGAGGGCATTACCTGCATGAATTCCAGTGCCTAATTCTAATCTAGGTAAATATCCTTCTTTTACTTCTGAATTTGCTATATTTACAAAACAGACCGTTTTTGATCTGGCGGATAATACGAGTTGATATCTATTTACAAACGGGATAGAGTTTCCTTTGAACTCTAACTGTTTCTTTGAATAATGAATTGAAGCATTCTGCTTTATAAAGAATTCGGTTCCAAGTATTCCGTGTGGTTTGATTGGGAAATCATCTTCAACTACATGGAAAGTAACGTTGTTGCCCAATAAAGTTATGGTTATTGTTCCAAGGGTGTAGACGAGGTCTTTAGCGATGCCTCTTAATTGCACCTGTTGGTTGATATTTATCTCTCGAGGTTGTTTTATTGTATGTATTTTCAATAGATTGACTTCAGACCCGGTGTCAATCATTAATTCTTGGGCCATTATAAAATCTGGTGATTGAATAATTACAGACGGGGCTTCCTTGACGGTATTCACCCATGCGGTAGCGATTCTAGTTTGGTTATTCCCGGTTCCGCTTGTATTGTTATCGAACGCGTTGCTGCTTGGCCCGTTCCACGGTACGCGTCCGCTGTTGACCGTAGGGGCAAAGCGTTTCCCGAGTCTCATTCCTGAGAGGTTCCAGGGTTTCCCTCATTGCGATTGAACATTCGCTTTCTACATTCGGAGATTAAATGTCCGGGCTTTTTGCAATACGCGCAAATACGTAGTTCCGTAGGCCTTGAGGGAGGAGGTCGGTTTTTGTCCCAGTAAGGGAGCAAAGGGTTTGGTGCTTGACTACCATATCCTGTAACGCGATTTGGGGAATTCCTCTCGAAGGGTTGCGAAGCGGTATTTTGGTTATTTCGGCAGGTCCGCGCATCGTGTCCTGTTTTATTACAGAATTGGCACGTTAGTTTGGGAGCGTTTTGCTCTGAAAATCTTTAGCGGTCTCTTTCTATTTTCTTATCTACGAATACGGCTAACTCAAAAGCTTCATCGAGCGTTTCGAAATTATTTTGGAGTAATCTATTTCGTATATATGGAGGAAGACCATCCACGAACGAATCCAACGTCAAACGATCTATATCTTCGAGGTGATTTTGTGTAAAGTCACGATAATATTCGCTGTCCTCTTCCAAAATAGCGAATCGGAGGTCTTCAACGCGTGAAATATATTCCAACGTGTGTTCGTTAGTTCCTTTAATGACGTTGGCGAGTTCTCCACGATAGTGGTCCGACGTTTTCGCAGGGGAGAAGATGCGTTTAAGTTGTTTTATTAAGTCGTTTACGGAGTCGAAGACCCGATCCTCAACTGCCAAGTATGCATGATCTTGTAATTTATTCGTTAACAAGCTCGCTAGCTGAGATTCAGCATGCGGCGGAACCAAAGCCTTAGCCCTATTGCAGGCTCTTGTGAATTGCAAAATGGACATATTGTGCCCGTTAAATTTTGGGACTGTTTCCACGGCGTCCTTTAATTTGATCTGGGGTGATGGACCCTGGTCCGGAATATTATTATGTTTCAATGCCTCAGGAGTTTTATTGAAGTTTAATACCGGTTTTCTATCAAAACGTGAGGAAGCCGGTGTGGCAAAATTATCCGCGACTGGCGGGGGTGCAAGAAGTTTTTCTATCATTCCGTTCATAGCTTGCATTTGATTGGAGAGACCTTCCAACGTAGGGCCGCCCGTTCCGGTAGCTACGCCCGAATGCATGTTGGGTTCCTTATTAACAACTAGTCTCGCGTACAAACTTTCTATTTCAGATTGTTTTTGTTTTAACAGTTGAACCTTTTCTTTTAATTCGGCGGTCGCGACGTCTATGGGGTTAGTGGAAGGGTCAATCTCTTGGTCCACTACGCAAGGATCGTCGATATCACCGCGTTCAGACATTTTGAATTTAGTAAGGTCTGTTAATTAAGGGAGAAGGAGGAAATTTCTTTTTGGCGTACGGTAGCCGTTACTCAAAATCTACTATATTCTCTACCCGGGTAGTTAATGTCAAATCTGCTATAATTTTTCCTTATTCGACGGCAATGTTCTGTGCACGCGGCGTGACTGTTAATAGGTTCTAGTTTAAACAGAAGGTTTTTGCAACGAGGGCATTCAGGGAATGTATCATTAGGTTGGTGGTAGTGCACTTGATATATTTCGTCTACCTCCACTGGATTTGAATCAAAACAATTTAGGCAAATTTTTTCGCCTTCCGTGGTCGTTGCAACGCCTCCAGAAACACAAATCAATTTATTTGAGTCTGATAATACGGCCCGTAATCTACGGCTTGGGTAATATAGCGTGTTTTGAATTTGACGGGTATCGTTCATGTTAAATGTCGGGTATTTTTAATACCGTACATTAAAAGTCTATAAATTCTGGCGATAGGTGATGGTTATGATTTTAGTTTCTATACGAAAGGAAGTAATGCTCGGTGCACGCGACACAATTAGTTGCGGGCCGTGTTTGTAGCAAGACCGTGTTGCACCGAGGGCAATTAGGGAACGTATAAGGCGTTTGATAATAATGAATTTGATACGTTGTCACCGTATTTGTTGGGTCTCGTAGGGAGCAGTTTAAGCAAATTTCTTCGTCTTCGTTATTTGCTACTATAGTCCCGGAAACGCAGACCATCCACTGTATGGAGCCCGTTGAGTTTTGAGATTGGTGGCTCTCGTCAGCTGGTTTCCACGGGTTTACGCGTTCTAGGTACATATTAAATAGCGGGATTTTGTGGGTACCGCGTCGCAGAGTCTATTTCTTACCCGCGGCAAACGTATATCCCACCGCTGTCACCAAAAATATGTCACGTCCCGGGCGAGGTCTTTGGGAACGTCGACAATGGGGAAGGAAAAAATAGGCGCGAATCTAGAATCCAGCACTCTGAGGTTTGAGGGACTCAGGCGCGAATATTAAATCCGTCACGCTGAGGGTTTTAAGGAACTTAGGCGCGAATATTAAATCCGTCACACTAGGGTTTGAAAGGAACTTAGGCGCGAATATTTAATCCGTCACTCTGATGTTTGAGAGAAACTTAGGCGCGAATATTGAATCCGTCACACTTAGAATTTCTGGAGGCGATCAGGCGCGAATATTTAATCCGTCACTCTAATTGTTTCTGGAGGTGATTAGGCGCGAATATTAAATCCGTCACTCTAATCGACCAGGGAAGGTAAATGTGTATTTAGAGAACACCCGTTACGGCACTTCGTATTTGTTTTGGTTTGCGAAATAGGATTTACCGTTGCATTTGTGTAAAAGAAACCACGTTTAGTTCTTCTGTATATTGCACGGCTCATGCAGCAGTGTGTTTATAAACACTGGGAGCGCCTCTCGCGAATCAGCTGTTGCGGCAGCTTGGTTTCGTTGGGAATCTTTATGATTCGGGGATACACACATTAATTCGAGACGTAGTTGAAAACAAATAGGTTTATTAACTTTGTTGAAGCTTTAATGCGATTAATAATAATAATACGTGGGACTTTTAGCATTAGCACATAACATATATATAATTGGTGGTTATTGATAATAGAAGAATATAAAATGAAATACAGTAAGCGTTAGTAGAATTTATAATATGAAATGCAATAAGCGTTAACACAAGGAAACAATATAAGTAATAAGCGATTATAAAGAAATATATATAAACAAAGCAAGCATAAACAATAATAATACAAAATAATGCTTGAATGTAACAAGCGTTGATATGTAATAAACGTTATTAATATAAAGTAATATGAAAATATATAATATAGAAAGCAATAAGCGATAGTAAGACGAAAAATATATATATATGGACGCAGTAAGCGTTAAAGTGATAATACAAAATAATAAGTGAATAGCAATAGGCTTTAGAATGCGATAGATGTTAGTAATATAATGATAGTATGAGAATAATATGACATGAAAAGTAATGAACGTGGATATAAACAATAGTATGGAAGTGAATAATAATATAATAATGATAATGACTAATGACTACAGTGGTTGCCGTAGCACTTGGCTTTAACACTTTGAATAATGAACAATTTTAATAATAAATCTTTAACACCGTTTCAAGAGACACCTTTTGAAATGACACTTTGTCGAAGTGTTGCGATGAAAGAGCGATGAAAGGGGACGAGGCCGCGCAGGACCTCGTATTTATGTATTTTCACAGGAGTATTGCGGGGTTCGTGCGGTAGAGACCTTGACACATTTCGGAATTAAGACGCAGTATGACTTCCGGGGTTTTTATAAACGGTATGGCTATTAATAGACATATTTTGTGTCACGTACGCCAAATGCGTCGTAATTGGGTTTGTGGGGTTTTTATAACTGTAGAAGGAGATACTCAACTCTTCGATTGGATTTTGGGTGTTTGATAGGAAACGGGTTAGAGTGTTTGGACTCCGTGAGTCGTAAAGAGGGGATGGAGACGTGGTCTCGACTTTAAGAGGGATTTGTAACGAGGGACTTGTTTGAATTCGTTTTAAAGGGAATGATTCGTGCCTTGTAGGACGAATAGGCGAAGTGGGTTTTGAAACGATCATCTCGCGATGGGGACCGCTAAGGTACATCAGCGAGGTGGAGGTTTGTATTCATCATCTTGTGTTGTTGACCGCTAAGGTGCAACATCAAGGTGATCGGCTATTGAGGAGATGGGGTAGGAGTTGAGTTTCATAGAGTGAATTTGAGGTTTTCTAATGGAATTTGGGATAGGAAACACGCGAAAAATCGTGGGACGTCACACTTACACCAAATAAACTTTATTTTGAATAAAAACAATACAATAAAATTAAAATTTGTCACGAAACAGAGATAAACTATTTTCTCTATTGATGAAATAAAAACTATTGATGAAATAAAAAGCTTTAGAAGCAATTTTCATATTATATTTCACCAAAAATTTCTAACGTTTCTTCAGCGTCATTTTCTTTTTTATAATTATAGATAATTTCCGACGTAAAATTAGAGATCATATTTTTGGTGATTTTAAAATTTCTGCAGCAATAAACGTTGTTATTTGCATGAATGCTGATTCTCAACAGTGCTTCCATCATTTCCAATATAATTTTATTGCGACATTTACTTTTAACAATATTCATGGTTGAAAAAACTCCGTCAAAAATTCCGTCACATGCTTCATTTTGGTCATAGAATAATATCTGATACACAGGGATAAATATTTAACAACAGAGATATCCGTAGACTCATCTATAATAAGAGAATACATGGAATCTCCAATATCCTGAAGTAAAGTACTGAAGATGCTATAATATAATATAGGGAATATATAGATATAATATAAAGAATATATAGATATATTTCTATAATATATAGAATATATAGAAACTCTATAATATATAGAAATATTGGAGAAATAATTTTGGACAAATTGCACCAAACAAAATATTTAAATAAAAAAATTTTTATATCCCGCATCTTGTTCTCATTTGAAACATTAACAACAAAATTTAGGGTTTCCTGTTTGTTTTGTTGAGGATTCAATATTTTCATCTCCCGCTCATGACGCTTAGAAGATCCATGTTTTTCCAAATCTGTGACATGAGCTCTTACAGCCACCTTGCAAACTGTACAACAAGCTTCATTTGTTGTGTGAGGATTAATATTCTCGTTAGCTGTTAACCAACCTAAAAAGAAGTGTATTTACGTATATAGTTAAAGTTAAACAAAAATCTATAATTATGAAAGGCAAAAACCGTAAAACTTGGAAGATAAGAGTCTAATGTCATGTATAAACGTAGGCCGAATAATTTAATGGTTATCATCACTTCAAAATCTTAATACAGTATTATAATTTATTACTTCTTGCCCAATTTTCGTTCTCCCATTGCTTTTTATGTTTTCGGGTATATTTCGCCCACTTTCCCAGGGCTTTGCTGTAAGGTAAATCCCGGAGACCCAGTCGAGTCGGAGAGTTGGTCGAAACTCGAAACAGTGACGACTATCTTTTCAGACATAACTAACCCTGCCTTTTCATAGGAAGCAAGCAGCAGCACTTAGACCATATATACTCATAGACACGGCCCGCTCTATATGCATCCACGAGTCGAAGTGAAGCAAAGATAACGCGGAGAAGTTGCCCACAAGTGACGTCACTTATAGGCAAAAGATAATTCAAAATGGTTAGACGATGTGTACAAGTGAGGTTATATCTTTTTCTGTGAATAATTTTTGAATAATTATTAATAGTGAAGCAAGCATGTTGTATAAAGAATTGCAAAGACAATGATTAAATTGCATTTTCGTAAATATTTATACATTCCTAGAACTTCCATCATTACTTCGCCCACATGTGACGTCACGTAGATGATTTTATCTTTGCGTCAAGGCAGTTATCTGGAGCCGCGTCTATGAGTATATATGGTCCAAGCAGCAGTACATCAATTGAGTCTTTCCGCGCGTTGATTGGCTGTGTCTTTTAACGTCGATTAAAACTTAGAACGCACAGCCAATCAGCGCGCGGAAAGACACAACTGCTGCTGCTCGCTGCCCATGAAAGGATACCGTAATTTTTTAATGCCATCTTGCGCAGCCCAAATATCGAAATTTCGACCAAAGCAACCCTGGTCTATACTGTAGCCCAATTCAGGCGCCAACCGCCAACTGCAATTTTTGAGCGCCAATTGGTGTCGAGAAGTAGCCCAAATGGCGGACTTCCGCCCAATCTGGCAACCCTGACCGTCTCTTTTATTTGATACGTCATTTAAATAATGCCCATCTCTGCTGCCGGCAGACGGACGGCAGATCGACGGCAGATCCTGCCGTTCGCCTGACACGTATAACAGCGCCATCTGAGGTTCAGAATTGGCAAAGAATTCCCTACGCGTGACGTCACACGGCCGCCCCTACAGGTGTATCCCTACCCTTACATAACTATCAAGAAGATACTGCAATTTATTAAATAATTAATTGTATTTATTTCAAAAAGTATTTATTTATTTTCCTTTAAGGGAAGAGGTCACTGAAAAAATCGCGATTTCGACCATTTTTAAGAAATTTTTTTTTTTGCATTTTTGGCAAGTCTGAACCCTTGTTCAACCGTACACAACATGGTTTGACATTCAGTGTTGCCTTTCTACCAGAAAAACCTATTTTTCTAAAACCTTGCGAAAGAGCTGAAAACCAAAACCTTCGTTTTTCGGTATATTTCTCTATTATTTATCTCTTTGAGTATGTTCAATCGCTGACTAGTGTTTCGGGAAATCTAAATTAACTGCGTGGCCTTGACATTGTTTATTTTCACCAATGGCCAAAATGCGTTTCACGATTCTAAAACGCACGCGTGCTCTGTAACAGAATCCATTGGTCTGCGCCTACTAAACTACGAACGCTTTCTTACAAAGTACAGTATGTGACTGAGTTCGTGGTCAGGTTGCGTATCCCTCGGCCATCTGTAACGCGGCCAATAACTCCGCCATGTACAGTAGGTAAATTTCTAAGCGGGCCCAAAAGGGTCAGTGGCTGCCGACAGAGGTCAGTCTCTCCGGGCGCTAGACACCATATTTTTTTAAATCTTTCAAAACTTCGGTTTACGTGAGAATACAGAGTGAGATTTTATGGTGCAGTGAACTTAAGTGGTATAAAACGAGTGAAATGGACCTCATTAGCCGAAAATATCGCAAAAGTAAGAGTAGAGTGAAGCGTGCTATTATTATAGGTTATAAAGTGATTGCAGAAAACATATGTATATTTTATCGATTTGATATTTTTTGTCGGGTTGCAAAATTTACTTCTAGTGTTACAGAAATGCTATTGTAAAAAATATGCCAAATGTAAAGGCCATGGAAGATGCTGTGATGGCTACTTTAGATCACTGTAGCTCTGTAGACAGCAATCCTAACCATGCCAGATGTCCTAAGGGCAAGCAACCAAAGTGAAACCCTGATACGAAACACTGTCAAATGAAAATTTGATGGCAAGGTGCTGTAAGGGAGGCACTCAAAATGCAAATTAATCTCTCCATGCAAAAGTTGTCAGATTCTGCCCGAAGACAACATTTGTATCGGAGGCAAGACTTGAAGTAGCTGTGGCATGTGCTGTTTCAGAATTTGATATGGGTTATGTACGCTCATTGACAGTGAGGAAACAAACAGCTGGGCAAGTTGTTCTAAAACAGCTATAAGTATAGCAAGAGACAGAGACAACAGAAGAGAAACCTGGAGTACATAACAGCAATCCAGTACAAGAAAGCGCTTTAAGAAGAAACAAAACATAAAGAGACGCAAGATTTATGAGGATGTGTATCAACCAGGTGGATTTTAGACTATACAAAAAGGGAAGTGGTCTGGAATTTACTCTTTAGATTTAAAATGCAATTATCTCAAAACTTACTTTTTTAATATATTTAATGTTCCTTGCGCAAAACTGTTGGTCCGATTCTCTTACAGCTTGGCGTGCTTCAAGAGTAACATGAAAGCAAAACGATTGTGTATCGGCATGAAGAAATCTGCAAAACTCTTTGCGCTGCGCTTGCTTTTCCTCAAAATTTTGATGAAATTTTGCATTTTTGACATTTAATAAATTCAATCATTTTTAGCTTAAAAAGTATGAGACGTAGAAACTTCTCGATACACAATTTTTTACTTTACTATGGACCCTTCTTCGCTGTAAAACCTGGAGGCTGTGGCATCACACACTTTGCGCAAGAAGGTTTTTGAAGTTATGATTGATTTTTGTAACGTAATGTAAATTCTATGAAAACCAGTGATTAAAACTATGTCCCGACTGGCATAAGGGCTTTGCTTCAAACCTACTTCCTTCCCTTAAGAGGAATTCCGCATGTCTCAAATGTTTTCGGATTTCAAAATTTCAGTGACCTCTTCCCTTAAATATATGTGTTACAAGTATAGTTTAGCGGATCGGCGTTAGCAAGTTTATAGACGTGAATAACGAGGTACGAGCGAATTTCTTTAAGCAAGACGAAATGAATTTAATGGTTTGAACGTAAAGTATATTGGTTAACACTTATATGGTTTACAGGCACAATTATACATTTAGCGGCAGTTAAAGCGGCACAAATAGTTATTAAGCACGCGAAGCTGTACAATTACACGTTCTGATTAGAGTTTCTATTATAATTTAAATTTCTGTACAAGGATTACAACGTCAAATATATAACTTTTACACGCACAGTCAATAGTCAATTTACAATAATTATTTAGTATATAAAGCGAGTGTTGAGCACTATTCTAAGTTGCGAAGCAATGTCGCGAAGCTTAGGTTTCGTAGCCAAGCGAAGGTAATGCAAGCAAATGTGCAGGTATATTGTAAAGCAATGTATAGTTACCAAGCAGGGTGAGATCACGAGCAGAGTGGTCGATTCCGAGAAATCACTGTCAATTTCTAGGAAACGCAAGCCTCCCCCTTCCAGGAATCGAGCGCTGATGGAAGGGGACGCGACTCGCGCTCCACATGAGTGAGCAGGCCTATGCCACTTGCTTAATTAGTACAAACGTCAATAGATGTCACTAAGGTGTCACTTTCGTGAACATTCTCCTCGGCATTCATCATTCGATGAATCTGAATTTATCTGGTAAGCGTTACAAGATCGATACACCGATCGATAGCACGTTGACTATAGCGTAGCGGTGGCGCCGCTCAACTCATGTGAAGACTTCAGACGACTCTAGTGGTATTATTGATCGCGATCTAATGTAACTGAATCGTGAAGTGAAGGTGTTTGTTCGGTGTTCTGTGTAAATGGCAAGAAAACTAATTTAGTGACGGGTCTTACAAATTCTGAACGAGCAGTCTTTACAGTAACAACGCGAGTTATCCCATCGTCGCCCGGATGCAGGTGAGTAATTCGCGCAAGAGGCCATCGGGCAGGTGAGGTTAATTCAGATTTAATTATGCACAGATCACCGACGCGGGGCTGAGGGCGAGGGCGGATCCATTTGTTGCGTGCTTGGAGCGATTGTAGGTACTCGGTGGTCCAACGTCTCCAGAATTGCAACCGCATCTGTTGCAGCAGGTGCCATCGAGAGAGCCGAGAAGGTGGGACGTCCTCGATGACAGGATCGGGTAAGCTCAGTAGTGCATCGCCGATCAAGAAATGACCGGGCGTCAGTGGAGTCAGGTCGCCAGGGTCGTCGCTCATCGCTTGCAGTGGACGGGAGTTGAGGCAGGCCTCGATCTGGTGGAGCAGCGTCGACATCTCCTCGAAGGTGAGGTTCTGATCGCCTACCACCCGCCTTAGGTGGTACTTTGTAGACTTGACGGCTGCTTCCCAGAGTCCTCCGAAATGAGGAGCAGCAGGAGGATTGAATCGCCATTCTATTCCCTCCTTCAACAGTGTGGAGTGGATACGGTCGTGGGAACTGTCAATGGTCGACAGCATCTCCTTCAGCTCGCGGGCGGCGCCCACGAAGTTGGTACCTCTGTCGCTCTGGATCACCGTGCAGAGACCTCGCCGAGACGTGAAGCGGCGCAGGGCAGCGAGGAAGGCATCAGTACTGCAATCAGAAACCAATTCAAGATGGACCGCTCGCGTGCTCAGGCAGACGAACAACGCAACATAGCCCTTATGTGTGCGTCGACCTCTCCCTCGGGACATTAGCAGCGATACAGGGCCGGCATAGTCGATTCCCACGTGGAGGAAGGGGCGGGCTGGAGTTACACGCGTAGCAGGTAAGTCTCCCATCAGCTGTTGTCCAGTTGACGCGCGCCAACGTATGCAGGTCGGGCAGCGGCGTACTGTCGCCTTCACCCGTTGTCTTCCTTGTAGTATCCAGTAGTTCTGGCGCAGTGTGGCCAAGACGAGTTGTGTTCCACCATGCAGCGTGCGTTGATGGGCTTCGTCCACCAGGAGCTCCGTCAGCCTACTATCCCGAGGCAACAGCACCTGATGTTTGGCGTCCATGGGTAGTGCTGCATGACGAAGCCTTCCTCCAACACGCAGGAGACCATGGGCGTCTAGGTACGGATTAAGCCGTAGCAGACGGCTGCGACTTGGTAAAGGTTGACCAGATTGTAGTAGTTGAATCTCCGATTCAAACTCCTGGCGTTGTACAATGCGCAGCCAGCGGTTCCGGGCTGCTTCTATCTCGTCTGGTAGGAGGTAAGCTCCTCGCTTCGTTAGAGCACTACTCCGTAGCCACCGCAAGCACCAGGCGGTGATTCTAAATAGAGATTGAGCGGATGAATATCGTTTTAAAATTATCTCGCCTGTTGCAGGTTCACCCGACGTCACTAGCGCAGCTGTTCGGGCCTCCAAGTCGGTCTCGGGCAGTGGAGGCTGATTGGCGGCGGTCCATCCGTTGGTAGTAGTCAGCCAGCTCGGTCCTGTCCACCACAGTCCTAGCTCCGGTAATTGGTTGGGCCGTAGTCCTCTGGAGGCACAGTCAGCTGGGTTGTCCGGGCTGGCCACGTGGTGCCACTGCGCTTCAGGCAGTGTCCGCTGTATTTCGGACACTCGATTCGCCACGTACGTCTTCCACTGGGCCGGATGGCCGCGAATCCAGGCGAGCGTAATGGTGGAGTCGCTCCACATGTGAATAGTGGCTCCACTCATAGCTAAGCTCTCGCAGGTAAGTGCCATTAGTTTTGTCAGAAGCACGGCAGCACATAACTCCAGTCGGGGTAGTGAAATCTTCTTCAGCGGTGCCACCTTTGTTTTAGCTGTGACCAGCTGGGTCCGTGCGGTGCCGTCGGGGTCCAGAACTCGAAGATAGATCGCAGCAGCATAGGCACGTTCCGAGGCATCAGCGAACCCGTGTAGTTCCCTGCGTTGAGCTGTCGGTCTCATTCCGATCCAGCGAGGAACAGCAATACGGTTTAGCGACGGCAGGTCAGATAAGAACTGCGTCCAGTATCCGGTTTCTACCGGTGGTAATGGTGAGTCCCAATCTAAGCGTAATAACCAGAGTGATTGCATGAATATTTTGGCGTTAACAGTGACAGGGGATACCAAGCCCAATGGATCAAATATCCTTGCAAGTGTTGACAGAACCAAACGTCGAGTTATCCCGCTCCCCGGCATTGAGGGTTGAACGCGAGCACGGAAGCAATCGTCCGCCGGACTCCAGTTGACTCCTAGAGCTGAGTGAGTTTCGCCTGCCTGCCATTTGAACTCTGGAATGGCATCCTCGGCGGGTATTCGTTCCATTACGGCAGGATGACTGGAGGCCCATTTCCTGAGGTTGAATCCTCCCGCCTTGCAAAGTAAGCGTAGTTCGTCTTGAAGATTGATGGCTTCCTGCTCCGAATCTGCTCCCGTCAAGACGTCGTCCATATAGACGTCTCGTTGTAGGATGGCGGCTGCCCTTGGGTACCTGGTTTGCTCGTCCATTGCCAGTTGACGTAACGTGCGAATCGCCAAGTAAGGGGCACACGCTAATCCATAGGTGACCGTGTTGAGCTGATAATCACTTATCTCTCGGTCCTCACTTTCTCGCCAAAGGACTCGCTGGTATCGTCGATCGTCAGGGTGGATCAGAATCTGCCGGTACATTTTCTCCACATCGGCAGTGAGGCAGACCCGATGTATCCGCCAGCGGAGGAGTAGCTGCTGCAGATTGGGCAGGAGATTGGGTCCGACCAGTAGCATGTCGTTGAGAGATCGACCAGACGTGGTGATAAAGGACCCATTGAATACCACACGTAATCGGGTGGTGGTGCTGCTTTCTTTCATCACCCCATGGTGTGGTAAGTAGTAGCTGGATTCTGTAGAGTCATTGGCTACTTTAGACATGTGTGAGAGTTGCATATACTCACGCATGAATGAATTGTAGGCCTGAGCAAATGATGGATCCTTCTTGAATTTGGCTTCCATTCTTTGCAGCATTCTTCTGGCCCCGTGGCGAGACTGGCCGAGTTCCGGTGTCTCCCGAAATGGCAGGCGAGCCATATAGCGTCCGGACGGCAAGCGTTGGTGAGTCGTCCTGAAGTGGTCTTCGCACTGCTGTTCTTCTGCAGTATAAGTGGATGATACCGCAATTTCTTCCTGTTCCCAGAAGCGTTGCACCAAGGGCAGCAGGTCCTCCTCGGTGGAACATGACAGGGCTGAATGTTCTCGACGTTCAGCGTCTTCGGATCCAACGTCCGATGTAGCGGGCCCGGATACGATCCATCCCAGAGTAGTTTGCTGGGCAATGGGCTCGCTGGGTCGGCTTCTTGCGATGCCGTCGCGTAATACGAGGGCAAAGGCGTCGGCTCCCAACAGCAACTCAATCGGCCCCTCCTCGTCGAAATCAGGATCAGCTAGTGTAAGTCCTTTTAGATGCTTCCACGTATCGGCACGTCTATCGATTCGTGGTTGGTAGGAGGTAATCCGGGGCAGGATCAGAGCGACTATCATGTGGTGATCTGTGGAATTAAAATGTGCAGAAAATTCTAATTGCACCCTGCCGCGGATGCGTTCCGGTTGGTGACTGCCGACCCCGACTAGGTTGATACGAGCAGATCGCCGGGGTAGCATTAGCTGCTGGGCCAGTGCCTCGGTGATGATTGAGACCTCGCTGCCTTGATCGACGAGTGCGCGCACCATCCTGGAGCCGCCACCTTGTTGGAAGACCTTCACTCTCGCTGTGGCCAGTAAAACCGCAGGTACTGAGGTTGGCACGCAGCTCGAAGTGTTTGTAGAGATTTCCTTATCGAAGGTACGGTCCTCAATTGCTTCATGAATCGTTGTATGGTGCTTCCCGTTGCACTTCTGGCAGCGTCTCTCCGAGTTGCAATCACGCACGTGATGTTTGCTGAGACAATTGTAACAGAGGCCGGCGGTTTGTAAGGCCGCGCGGCGCTCGGCAGCTGTTTTCGACTTATATAATCGGCAATACAAAATGAAATGATTTGCCTCGCAGATACTGCACGGGTCTGGTTGGCGCTTGACTTGACTGACCTGATGCGTCTTGGCCGTCTTCTGGTACGTGGCTGGCTTCGCAGATGGATTCTTAGGCCCCTTGCGTTCTTCCTCCAAGGCCTCAAGAGTATTGACTCTGCCCTCCAGAAATTCCTGTAGCTCATGAAAGGTCGGTGGGTCCTTCATTTTTCCGATGAGGGTTTCCCACTCACGCCGGGTTTGTGGGTCTATCCGCTCTACTATTAAGTGGATAAGCCAGTCGCCGCTGGCGTCGAAGGGACGTTTCATGCTTGCAAGAGCCTTGACCGTATCGCACACGGTATAGAATAAACGTTTGAGCTCTGTTCCAGATTCGCGTGTAAGAGTTGGTAAGTTAAAAATTGTAGTTAATTGCGCCTTAACCATCAGTCGCTTATTCTCGTAGCGTTCCTGAACCAGCGTCCAAGCAGCTTCGAAATTCTCCTCATCCTCCGGAGTGTTGCGAAGGAGGAGCGCAGCATCACCCTTAAGAGCACCGCGGAGGTAGTGAAGGCGCTCCGCATCCGATAGCGTGGGTTCTCGGACTACTAACGATCGGAAAAGCCCTTTAAAGGACGGCCAGTCCTTATGTTGACCTCCGAAGGTAGGTAACGGTATCTTTTGCAGTGAAGAAGGTGTACGAGTGGCCGCAGCAGTAGAACGATCACCCGTTTTCTCGTCAGAGGCCAAACCCTCCATGGTACGAGTCACAATCCTTTCATTTTTCTCGATCTCGTCTAGCTTTTCCATAAGAAGGCTCTCTTGCTCAAGGAACTTCTCTTCTGTATGCGATGGTTCGTCATTGTCCCAATATTTGTCCTCCATTATCTTTTTATCCGACGTTAAAGTAAGTAATTGATCGTGTTGCGATTCGAATTTAGCCCAATTCCGGCGAAGGGCTGTTAATCGCGAAGACACGTTGGCTTTGGTAAATTTAGCAGCTCCCATCTTCCTCAGATTTTCAAATGTATTCGTAATTCGGCGGTTAAGATCGCGCTGACTTTCAAGAAGGTGGCTCATTGTTTGGCAGGTGGAGGTCACACGCGACGGTTGGACGACACCTCGTACAGAAAAACTGTTTGCGGAAGATGTTCACGCGCGAAGGTCACACGCGACGGTTGGACGACACCTCGTACAAGAAAAACTGTTGGCGGAAGAGGTTCACGCGCGAAGGTCACAGCACTACCGAACGTTTGAACTGTTTCACAGGCACCGGCTCCGGCTCGAAGGACCAAAAAATGTTACAAGTATAGTTTAGCGGATCGGCGTTAGCAAGTTTATAGACGTGAATAACGAGGTACGAGCGAATTTCTTTAAGCAAGACGAAATGAATTTAATGGTTTGAACGTAAAGTATATTGGTTAACACTTATACAGGGTGTCCCAAAAATGTCGCTGTTCCTTGAAAGGGGTGATTCAGGGGGTGATTTGAAACAACTTTTTCCTTAGCGAAAATATTGTCCGAAGCTTCGTTAAGGAGATATTAACAAAAAGCCCCGACCAATCAGAGCGCGCGCCTTCCGCTGGAGCTCCCGCGGTAGCGTTGGCTACGCGGTAGGCGGCCGCGCTTGTACTACGGACGTACGAACAAGCAAGTCGGCATGCATCGAAGGAAACCGCGTTACCCAATTTTTTTTTTAAAGCAGAATCATAAATAATAATTATTTGAAGTGAGAGAACAAGAAATACGTAAATTTCGTTTTCAAATAACGCATAAACGAAAAGGTAATGTAGCAGAAAATGTGCGACATGTGATCGTAATTCGTTATTGAGGTAAAAATCCGTAGATTAATAACGGCCAACCCAACTAAATTTAAACAATAATATTAGGTGTATGAATAAATTCTTTCCGACTGGATTTACATAATCAGTACAAAGCTACTGAATTTCTATCGCAGTGGTATTTTTCATATTTTTTAAATCGAACTGTTATTGTACCCTAAAATCGGAAAGAATTGATTTCTACCCCTAATAATCACCAATAAATTAAATAAAACTCACCCATTCGGACATTCCTTTCCTTCCTTTTCGGAAACCTGTGTCACTGGGTCACTGTACCGATCCTGGTCATCGGTGGACGAAAAGATTTATGGTAGGGTAGCGCCCAGTGCTCAGCTGATCGCAGGTATTCGCAGGACACCACCCGAAGGTAAGGGTCGCAACGTCAAGTGCGTCCGGGTTAATGTACCGAATATTCACTACACTGCACTGATACTAACACTGATCACTTAATTTATTTTCTACGGAACGTGTTGTTCCTATGTTCCACTGCCAACGCTCGCACGGTAGCACTCGCGTCCCCGTCGTTCCGCGCGTACACCCAGAACATAGCGTAATACTCTTCGGCGGAGTACATTTCTGGGACGAGATTACTAGCTGACTGACATGATTTTTTCCCAAGCAACTTCCTCTACCCCCAAATAGTTTCTCTCGTTCCATTATGAGTTTACTCCCACCAGGACAAGAGGCTTTAGGTAAAAAGAAGCCAGCACATTTTCGAAGCACACGTGTTTTGCAGAAGTGCAAGGAACGAACCATCCTACACTTTCACAAACGCCCGCGCTCGGTCCTTCAACTGCCAATGTACCCATTGCTTCGAGATAGAAAACAGACACCACGTGTATCGGTTCGAAAGGGTCCGAAGGGAAGAGACGTAGAAAGTCTTCGAGTTGATAATAGGAAGAAAATTCACGTCTGCTACGAGGCGGAACCAATTAAGTCATAAATTATCCGCTGACTTGCGGGATAATACGGTCATAAACCGCGACCCTGGCGAAATGCTCTGGCTGATCAGCCTGATTAATTTTGGAGAACTAGAAATTACAGAGTATTATCCAGCATCAATACGTCTCGCGGAGAGACACAGGAAAAGAAGGGTAGTCCGCTGACTGCGCGTAGTCCCGCCTGCTTCGTCCTACCCTCAAATTAAAGGCGAATCCCTTATCTCTCGAGTATAAAGACGCGCTCGAATTTCAAAACACAAGCACGCGTCGACGTATTCGGTGCGAGAGACTTTGGGCTTGAAGTCCCATTGGCCGCAAACTAACCAATCGGGCCTGCTTATCTCTCGTGTCTAAACACGCACTCGGGTTTCAAAACAAAAGCACGCGTCGACGTATTCGGTGCGAGGGACTGTGGGCTTGAGGTCCGATTGGCCCTGCATCCCTCGCAAATGGCAACTGTCCTCAAGAGGCCCTCTTCACAGCAATATCTCCTACCCAAGGCCCACCTTCTCTCACACCGAATACGTCGACGCGAGCTTTTGTTTTGAAATTCGTGTGCGTGTTTAGGCACGAGAGATACGCAGGCCCGATTGGTTAGTTTGTGGCCAATCGGACCTCAAGCCCACAGCCCTCGGGCCTGCTTATCTCTCGTGCCTAACCACGCGCTCGAATTTCAAAACAAAAGCATGCGTCGACGTATTCGGTGCGAGAGAAGGTGGGCCTTGGGGAGGAGATATTGCTGTGAAGAGGGCCTCTTGAGGACAGTTGCCATTTGCGAGGGATGCAGGGCCAATCGGACCTCAAGCCCACAGTCCCTCGCACCGAATACGTCGACGCGTGCTTTTGTTTTGAAACCCGAGTGCGTGTTTAGACACGAGAGATAAGCAGGCCCGATTGGTTAGTTTGCGGCCAATGGGACTTCAAGCCCAAAGTCTCTCGCACCGAATACGTCGACGCGTGCTTGTGTTTTGAAATTCGAGCGCGTCTTTATACTCGAGAGATAAGGGATTCGCCTTTAATTTGAGGGTAGGACGAAGCAGGCGGGACTACGCGCAGTCAGCGGACTACCCTTCTTTTCCTGTGTCTCTCCGCGAGACGTATTGATGCTGGATAATACTCTGTAATTTCTAGTTCTCCAAAATTAATCAGGCTGATCAGCCAGAGCATTTCGCCAGGGTCGCGGTTTATGACCGTATTATCCCGCAAGTCAGCGGATAATTTATGACTTAATTGGTTCCGCCTCGTAGCAGACGTGAATTTTCTTCCTATTATCAACTCGAAGACTTTCTACGTCTCTTCCCTTCGGACCCTTTCGAACCGATACACGTGGTGTCTGTTTTCTATCTCGAAGCAATGGGTACATTGGCAGTTGAAGGACCGAGCGCGGGCGTTTGTGAAAGTGTAGGATGGTTCGTTCCTTGCACTTCTGCAAAACACGTGTGCTTCGAAAATGTGCTGGCTTCTTTTTACCTAAAGCCTCTTGTCCTGGTGGGAGTAAACTCATAATGGAACGAGAGAAACTATTTGGGGGTAGAGGAAGTTGCTTGGGAAAAAATCATGTCAGTCAGCTAGTAATCTCGTCCCAGAAATGTACTCCGCCGAAGAGTATTACGCTATGTTCTGGGTGTACGCGCGGAACGACGGGGACGCGAGTGCTACCGTGCGAGCGTTGGCAGTGGAACATAGGAACAACACGTTCCGTAGAAAATAAATTAAGTGATCAGTGTTAGTATCAGTGCAGTGTAGTGAATATTCGGTACATTAACCCGGACGCACTTGACGTTGCGACCCTTACCTTCGGGTGGTGTCCTGCGAATACCTGCGATCAGCTGAGCACTGGGCGCTACCCTACCATAAATCTTTTCGTCCACCGATGACCAGGATCGGTACAGTGACCCAGTGACACAGGTTTCCGAAAAGGAAGGAAAGGAATGTCCGAATGGGTGAGTTTTATTTAATTTATTGGTGATTATTAGGGGTAGAAATCAATTCTTTCCGATTTTAGGGTACAATAACAGTTCGATTTAAAAAATATGAAAAATACCACTGCGATAGAAATTCAGTAGCTTTGTACTGATTATGTAAATCCAGTCGGAAAGAATTTATTCATACACCTAATATTATTGTTTAAATTTAGTTGGGTTGGCCGTTATTAATCTACGGATTTTTACCTCAATAACGAATTACGATCACATGTCGCACATTTTCTGCTACATTACCTTTTCGTTTATGCGTTATTTGAAAACGAAATTTACGTATTTCTTGTTCTCTCACTTCAAATAATTATTATTTATGATTCTGCTTTAAAAAAAAAATTGGGTAACGCGGTTTCCTTCGATGCATGCCGACTTGCTTGTTCGTACGTCCGTAGTACAAGCGCGGCCGCCTACCGCGTAGCCAACGCTACCGCGGGAGCTCCAGCGGAAGGCGCGCGCTCTGATTGGTCGGGGCTTTTTGTTAATATCTCCTTAACGAAGCTTCGGACAATATTTTCGCTAAGGAAAAAGTTGTTTCAAATCACCCCCTGAATCACCCCTTTCAAGGAACAGCGACATTTTTGGGACACCCTGTATGGTTTACAGGCACAATTATACATTTAGCGGCAGTTAAAGCGGCACAAATAGTTATTAAGCACGCGAAGCTGTACAATTACACGTTCTGATTAGAGTTTCTATTATAATTTAAATTTCTGTACAAGGATTACAACGTCAAATATATAACTTTTACACGCACAGTCAATAGTCAATTTACAATAATTATTTAGTATATAAAGCGAGTGTTGAGCACTATTCTAAGTTGCGAAGCAATGTCGCGAAGCTTAGGTTTCGTAGCCAAGCGAAGGTAATGCAAGCAAATGTGCAGGTATATTGTAAAGCAATGTATAGTTACCAAGCAGGGTGAGATCACGAGCAGAGTGGTCGATTCCGAGAAATCACTGTCAATTTCTAGGAAACGCAAGCCTCCCCCTTCCAGGAATCGAGCGCTGATGGAAGGGGACGCGACTCGCGCTCCACATGAGTGAGCAGGCCTATGCCACTTGCTTAATTAGTACAAACGTCAATAGATGTCACTAAGGTGTCACTTTCGTGAACAATATGTGATTACAGTGTGATTACAATTGTCACAAAATAATATAAAACCAAAGAGGAACTTTCAATATTTACATTAACAAATCAATATACAGTACGTCCCTTAACCAGTGGTGCGTAGTAGGGGTGATATCAGAACATTTATTTAATAACTTCGCCTTCTTTTTTGTGTTGAATCATCATATTCCCTGTTGTGTTTGCGCTGAAAACAAATAGAACATTAATATAAAATTAAACGTAACGTATGAATAAACAGGATACATGCGATACTTACTTCAGCTCTATCTCCGCACAGCACACACCCTAAGCAATCATGGATCTGCCGTCGATCTGCTGTCCGTCTGCCGGCAGACTCTGCCCAGCAGGGCCTGCCGGCAGATCGGTAGTCGAATGCGGACATAGGTTGCGCCGCAGCTGCCGGCAGACCCTGCCGCCCGATCTGGTTATCAGGGTGTGCAGTCAATAGCTCCATCAATACCCGGTAGACCGATTGCTCCATTTCCTTTCCCAAGGTCAATGAATAAGCGGCGATTCTCCATGCGTGCGTCAAAATCCCTTGGCATTTTTATAAATTCCTGAAGTAAACTAGCCAGTAAGTAGCTTACAGTAGCTTACACGGACAATAATTCTCGACACTGTCGGTTGGGAGATGTGCATAGTGTCACTGAGCAGTTGCTACAAATATATTTTAAACAATTTTCCTCATGCACACTCTTTAATTATCAATATTTCAGACGTTAAAAATAGAATATTATATTTGCAACTTACCTGAAAACTTGCAGTTGCATAATATCGTAAACACACCAGTAGTTTCAATTCCGGTGAAATGGGTGAGCCACGGTTGTCATATTTTGCAAGTCTGTCGTAGATTTTTGGTAGAATACCAAACATTACGGAGTCCTTCGAAAAACGAAATCGCCTTTTGAATTCCTCCGCATCATACAGGTCATAAGGATTTTAACCGTCCCGTATATATCTTTGGTTTAGCCTATTGGCCGCCATTCTATGATCATTGTGATCATTAATATCGTCAATATCGATATTTTTGATGTCAATATCAATATTAACGTCAATGGCAAAGTCCAATAAATCCATATTTCGCTTTTCTTTTTGCTAACTATTCGCTTCTTTTACGTAAGTAATGGTGGGTGATGGTCGTATAGGATGCAATAGGATGGTCTTAAGACGTCGAAAACGTTGTCTTGAGCATATTACAACACTTTGCGAGAATAGGATCGTCTTGAGACTCGAATAAGATCATCTCAAGCAAATGCTTAAGACACGACCTTAAGCATGCTTAAGTCACGTTTATGAATCTAGGCGGCATCTTAAGCAAATGCTCAAGACGATCTTACCCTCGGTTGTCACACTGGGTCAAATTGACCCTGCGTTCGACTTTGCGATCAAATATCTCTGAGGCATCAATGAGAATTATGCTACTGGCGCCCTCTAGTAGTACTGTCATGTGTCCTCTACAAGTAGACATACTTGCTGACTGAGTGGAAGCGTCAGTGCGTGTTTGAAAGCTGTTAGAATTTGAAGCAGGGTCAAATTGACCCATGTGTGACAACGGCGTCGTTTTTACTTCAACTCGGAGAAAGCCATTTTTGTGTATGAGAGCACTCAGAAACTTAAAAACAGAAGTATTTTGCATACATTTCGTGAAGCGACAATTGGAACAAATTTATTATTGCATTACGGGACAATGGCGCACAATTTACGTTCACGGCGCCTTCAAAATGCCATCTTCAATACTGTCGAAGTTAATGATGATTTTGGTGGCACTGATTCCGAAAAAGAGAAGGATTGTTTATCTGTGGATTTTGAAAGTGATAGCGAGACTTCTGACTCTGAGGATTTAGAAAACGCCGAGTTTTTCAATAAAAATGATGCCACCATCCAGTGTGCAAAATAAATACGTTTTTTGAAAGCTCCGATATAGGACTATTTTTTTATCAAAGCAGCATATCTCAATATAACTATAACAATAAATTTTTAGCTAAAAATATTCAAAATTAAAAAAGTTATGATTTTTTAAGCAAAAACCATTTTTGTCGGAACTCTTATTGCTTCAAATTTTTTTTTAAGCATGATGACACTTTAAATGTCAACTTTCAACGATGGGCACATATTCTACAATGTTCAAACTTTATCTCCGAATTTTTTAGACTTAATTTAACAAATAGTTTTTAAATAACAACTGATTGAAAATTGACAGGGTCAAATTGACCCAGTGTGACAACGGCGTTCGAAAAAGTAGGTGTGACAACCGAGGGTTCAGAACATGTGACGTCATACAAGCATTTACTTATTTGAACAAGATTTTTCTCAAGCAAATGCTTAAGCACAACCTTAAGGGGGTAGACACGGGTAATGCAGCGCGCTGTATACCGACAAAATCTGGCCCGAAACATGGGTTTGCGCGCCGACGTTTTTCGTCCTTATATGAGCAAATTTTGGGCTGGGCGAGGTCTCATTCGAAAGAGGAAGGTTCAAGGCAGAGCGCTCTGGTCATCATTCAACGAGATTGTGTGGATATATAATAATATGAGTGTCCAAAGTAGAGCAAAAGTTGACAAAATACACCCATAGAATCCAAGCATTTTTAGGTCACTAAAAGAGTTTTGTGACTCAAACGGTGACCAGAGCGCTCCGCATTGAACCTCCCTCTTTCGAATGAGACCTCGCCCAGCCCAAAATTTGCTCATATAAGGACAAAAAACGTCAGCGCGCAAACCCATGTTTCGGGCCAGATTGTGTCGGTATGCAGCGCGCTGCATTACCCGTGTCACGTGGGGTGTTTACCTCCTTAAGTATTTTTAGGTCACTAAAAGAGTGTTGTGACTCAAACGGTGAGCAGAGCGGCTCCGCATTCAATCTTCCTCTTTCGAATAAGACCTCGCCCAGCCCAAAATCTGCTCATATAAGGGCGAAAAACGAAAAATCCCAAACCCATGTTTTAGGTTAGATTGTCGGTATTATAGCGCGCTGCATTACCCGTGTCACGTGGCGTGTCTACCCCCTTAAGCATTTGCTTAAGTCACGTTTATGAATCTAGGCGACATCTTGAGCAAATGCTTAAGACGATCTTCATCTTAGGTTAGGTTAGGTTTATTCTTTCTTTGAGGTAGTTACTGTGCTCCGATGGAAAGATGAAACTCGAAATGACAGGGGGGCGAGAGGGGTTCTACGCTCCCACCGCCTCACTCTAGAGTTTCTCACGTCTCTTCTTTCCATCGGGGCACAGTACATCACTATGGCGTTCTCGCTCCTCGCCAACCTGGGCCGCCCCACCGACCACTGGGACGACGTCATCGTCGCTCTGACGATGATGAAGCTCGATCCCGAGTTACTAGAGGAGTGGGAGCTCTCGCTTGGCGTCAGCACCGATCCCCCGTCCTACGCGGCGCTCGACAAATTTATGCAAACGCGGATTCGGTCGCTCGACGCGGTGCAACACGCGAAGGAAGCCGGGGCGCCCGATCAAAAGCAAACCGGGAATTCGTCGCGCGGTTCCGTCGCTCGGGTCTGCTCGACCAACCCTGCGCCAGACCCTTCGCCGGACCAGTCAAAATCCCAGTGCCCTGTGTGTCGGGCGCGACACGCATTATACCGGTGCCCAGCGTTTAAGGGACTCCGCCTCGAACACCGCCGCGAAGTCGCGGCACACAAACGCGTGTGTTTCAACTGCCTCGCGCCCGGCCACATGGCCCCGTCGTGCCCCGTCGCAGCTAGCTGCTCGCGATGCAGCCGGCGGCACCACTCGCTGCTCCATCCGCCGAACTCCGAAATGGCAAACGGTGCCGACGGTGCCGCCGAGGTTCCGTCGGCCGGCGGTGATCAGTTCCCCGCGGCCGCGGTAAATGCCATCGCGTCGCCCGCGAGCACGGATGGAGCGCCAGTGTTGCTGGCCACCGCGATTGTCGGCGTTCGGTCGTCGGGCGGCGCCTTGCTGACCATCCGGGCCCTACTTGACCAAGGAGCTCAAGTATCCCTAGTTTCGGAGTCCGTGGCACAGATGCTGCGACTTTCCCGACACTCACACATCACCATCTTCAGTAGTAAGGCTAAGGGGATTCTAACCCAGGTCCTCTGAGGGGAGCGCGGGGGCGGGGGGAAGTGAGGGCGCGCGGGGGAGCGCGGCGGAGGGAAACATGGACGCGGGGCCTGCGGGGAGTGGAAGGACGGTTGCGCGCGCACGAGCCGCGGAGTGGGGGAAGCCGCGATCGTGGAGGGGATCACTCCGGGCCGAGCGGCCGCGGAGACCTCTCCAGACCGGACCCACCGTCGGAAATTTTTCAGAGGAGGAATGACCTCCGAAAAAAAGTCTTTTTCAGACATGACCCGCCCTCAGAAATTTTTTTCCCCTAATATTGTACCCCCCCAACACAGAGAAATAATAATTTTTTACACACCATGTACTTGGAGGAGGGAAAGAGACAGTATTATTTTAAAGCTAAACAATCTGCGCGTGATTTAAACGGCGGGTCGTAATCGTTGGGGAAATGTTCGCCGGCACGTTAGTCCGCGGAGATTCTGACGGCAGCGTGACGATTAAATTTCACTAATTCTTTAATTTCTAATTGTAAGGAAACTGTTTATTGAAACGCGGAATCTTAAAATTAGGTGGCGAGGAGAAGGAGGGTAAATGAAATGAAAACAATGAAATATGTTTAAGAATATATATATTGTTACAATAAAAATATGTTTAAGAATAAAAAAACATAAAAAATAAAAAAAATTGAAAAAAATTATGGCCACGATGGCGATGAGGGCGATGGCGGCGGCGTCGGTGGCGGGTACCACACATTTCCATGAATCACCTGCACACAGATACAAACGTTGATATAATACTCACACATCAAAAATGCATAAATCAGTGTAAAGTAGTATTACATACCACTGGTGATGGCGATGGCAATGGCGACGATGATGATTGGGATGGAGTTATCAATCCCACTGGTCAACATCATCGTTGAATATAGCATCATCAATATCGTTCGTAAAGAATGCATTGTCGGTGATTTCAGCAAATAAATCATCATCGGTAAAAAATATATCAACTTGCGATGGCGTACTCGTATTAAAATCAGACTCGTTAACCTGAACTGCATTGTCACGAACTTCAATCCCCGATATTGCATTGTTATTAATTGCGATGTCGTCGATTTGTCCCGCATTGGTACATTTCCGCCATACAACAGATTGTGGGGCCTTCTCCCAGCTCGACGGAGCCACATCATCCGGATCATCTTCACCAATGATGAATGAAGTTCGCCTATGCACATCTAGCCAAAAATACATACACCCGTATTCACTACGCGGTAAATAGTTGTCTTCACAGTCATCATTGTAGAACACCTTCAAATAAACATCCTCATCATCATCCTCATCCTCATCCTCATCGTAAAGATCTTCTGCCTTGTGAAATTCATCACCTCGAATTTCTTCGCATTGCACAGCGACATCCAGACACGTTACATATATTTTGGGATGGGATGCGCGACTGGCAGCAACTTCCCGATACAAATCCACGGGTATAGACATAATCTGAAACCGAATATTTCCATACGACTCTCAAAAGTTGCGAACTCTCCCAACACAACGATTCACTAAAAATATGGTAATGGAAACTTACGGTATTAATCGATTGTTCTCCTTCCATAGCAATCTTCAAAGCAATTTCACTTAACATAAACAAAAATGAAAAAGTGTTTCAAAAACTGTCCCAGTTCGACTGTGTATGCGGCTATTGAGCGATTGATTGAATGGTATCTGAGAAACTGGCCTAAATAGAGGTGCAATTGCTTCTCCCGCCACCACATTTTATTATAAAGCTACCAATTTTTCCATAATGTGCTGAAATCTTAACGTCGCAGCATATGTAATTTGAGTCCCCGAGGATAAAAGTCTCGACACGTGCTGAACGTAATATAATATTTCTGGGAACGCCGAATCATAGAATAATGCAACGTTAGCAGAAACGCCGAATCTTAAAATTAGGTGGCGAGGAGGAAGACGAGTAAATGAAATTGACAAATAATATGTGTTTAAGAAATTTATTTAAAATTAAAAGAATATAATTTTAACATTTTTTCCTACGAGCATCAGCTAGAATATCGTTGATGGCGCATGCTACCAGTTCGCAATCTACATAATAATCCTCACAGTAATGTTCGCTTTCACGTATGATTTTAGCAGCACGACACACATCTAATGTTTCACAGGTAATACCGCTTTGCTGTAGCACTTTAACAAAAGTTTCAAATTTCGTCTGCACATCTCTTACATTTTGATACAGCCGCGCATACACATAGTCTATACATGGTTCAAGATTTAATAAAAATGTTACCGTATTCGGTTTGAAATACAGCGACTTATTATGCAGTGCCATCCTTACAATCGGGGAATTATAGATTTCACAAAAATCCACAGTTAATTGATCCATTTGCATCGAAGGTGATTCAGGTAATCGTGCACGTTCTTCAATGGTCGTACGACTGCCGCATAGCGAACCCCATGTATCCCATGATAACGTGAGAAACATCCCACGATTGTCGCCGAGAACCATTTCTACATCAATCGTAGGTCGTACTCTGATCCCAATTTCCAAGTATTTGCTGCCCGTGGATGTTAATGCGTATCTTCTGACCATGATACGCGATGTTCGGTGCGGGCTAAGAGAACGATCAAAGCTATGAAATTGCTCGCGCGTATTAGGAATAAACATAAAAATTTTAAGATGTGAAAATTAACCCTTACCAAACAACTGTATCCTCCCCGCATTGAGCCACGCCATCATCTCGCACGATCGGAACGTAATAATTTATGCGTTCAACGTTTCCTTCGGCACCGGTACTGCACATTTTGCTTTCAGAGCACAATTTGTTCCGTTGAAAGGCACTGAGACTATTGAGCGATTGATTGAATGACATCCGAGAGATTGGCTTAAATAGAGGTGCAATTGCTTCCCCCGCCACCACATTTTATTATAAAGCTACCAATTTTTCCATAATGTGCTGAAATCTTAACGTCGCAGCATGTAACTTGAGTCCCATCCTCAAGGATAAAAGTCTCGACACGTGCCGAACGTAATATAATATTTCTGGGAACGTCGAATCTTAGAATTATGCAGAATCAGCAGAAACTATGTCGGATGATCATGCCCGCTAATTCCTCATACGCGTGAATCGTAGAAAGAATTATGCTGTATCAGCAGAAACTAATGCATTGGGGAGTGGCACGCCAAAAAGAATGAATTATACAGTATTAGCAGAAACTAATACATTCGATGGAGGGGGTGCGCTAAAAGAGTTAGACAGAGATATCAAATCATGATGAGGATATAAATATATGCTCTAAACTGTAGAAAGCCTTAAATCGTTGCAACGTATTGCGTGGAAAAAGTCACATTACATTTTCGTTCCATTTACGATCATGGAAAAATTCGCGCAAGTAGAACGCCAATTGTTGGATCAATCCACGCGATTGATTTCTCGGGAAGAGTACCTCGCGTGGGAAGAACGGTGCAACGAGTGCATCGAATCGTTGGAAGAACAAAGTCGCGTGAAACGCCCACGATTATCGATCGGTGTTCAGCAATCGCTGATTGCTCGAATCGCGAGGCTCGAAGGACTGAAACATTCGTTGCGCGGACGTTTCGTGCGCGAAGGTGCCGGTCATTCGAGTACGGGACTTTTGTGGCGCGAAATAGATACTGCGTTCGATAGCCGCGTATTAACTGGTGCAGTGCTAAATTTGAACTACATCGAGCCGCGCAACTTCCTCCAAGATGCAGGGACCATCGTGCTGGAGCATGTGCGGGACGCTTTGAGGAAACATCGAAACCTCAAAGTGAACACTGTGTTCAACGGCGAATTTGTGGCGGGTGACAAGCATGCTTGTAAAAGCATCAACACCCGAAACTGCGAACTCTTCCACACATCCGATCTGCAGGAGTGGTACCAACGATGCGTCATCGAACCCACCCTGGCATCGCTGGAAGAGTTCCAGGAACGCGACAGTGGATGGGCATTGACGCGAATCCTCAACCTGACCGTCAATGTCAACAAGTACAATCCGCTGCGCGCGGGATGTTACGTCAAGTTGCCGCGAGTATTGTCTTTGAGGAAAGCCACAATTAGCGTGCAATCCCAGGACAATGCGTGTTTCGCGTGGGCAGTGGTCGCCGCTCTCCATCCTGCGGAAAGACATCCCGATCGCCCAAGTTCGTACCCGCCTTATGCTTCCGTGCTAAATCTCCAGGGCATTGAGTTCCCAATGTCCCTGGAGCAAATAGGGAAGTTTGAGCGGCAGAACAGCGTCTCCGTCAACGTGTACACATTCGACGAGGAGAAAGGGTCGACGGTCTTTCCGCTGCACCTCACCAGCCAAAAGAGGGATCAGCACGTCAACTTGCTCTACACGCCGAATCAAGAGCACGGTGATGTAGGGCACTTTGTGCTAATCAAAAACTTATCCCGACTGGTGGGCATGCAGCTGAGCAGACACAAGGAAAAGAAATTCATCTGTGATCGGTACGTATAGAATACTTGTGAAATATTGAAATGTCTTGCGAAAAAATTAAATAAACAAATTTTGTGTTTACAGGTGTATGCATTACTTCGGATCTGCCGAGAAGCTGGAGAACCATTCGCTGGACTGTGGGCAGATGAACAACTGCGCCATCCTGCTGCCCAGCGAAGGAAAAAATTTCCTCAGCTTCGAGAACCACTGCAGGAAGGAGCGGCTCCCCTTCGTGGTGTACGCAGATCTCGAGTGCATCATCGAAAAAACCGAGGACAATCGAGTGGGTGATTTAGATAATAAGTTACATACGTATCAGCACCATAAAGTGCATAGTATTGCATATTATATGCATTGTTCCTACGATACATCGCTATCGACGTATCGATGTTGCCGCGACGCGGATTGTGTTTCATGGTTCGTATACGAACTAAAAAAATTTGCAAATTTCGCCAAACCCATCTTGACCAGTAATGTTCCCATGCTGGATTTAACTCTGGAACAGTTGACGACATTTCGCGATGCAACACACTGCCATATTTGCGAAGAACCATTCAAGGCTGACGATGTACGAGTTCGCGATCATTGCCATCTTTCCGGACGGTTTAGAGGCCCGGCACATTCGGAGTGCAATTTAAATTATAAAAACGCGTTTTACATCCCCGTAGTTTTCCATAATTTATCCGGCTACGATTCGCATTTCATTATCGAGGAAATAGCTACCGCTTTCGACGGTCACGTTGATGTATTACCCATAACTAAAGAAAAATATATTTCATTCACAAAAAATGTTGAAGATACGGCTGAATCAGACTCGCGAAATAATATTAAATTACGATTCATCGATTCGTACAAATTTCTCAATACCAGTCTCGATAAATTAGCATCTTTCCTTAGCACAGATCAATTAAAAATTTTACGATCCAAATTTGAAACATTATCCACCGAGGATTTCAATTTATTGACGCGAAAAGGTGTCTTTCCGTACGAATACCTTGATTGCGCGGACAAGCTGCAGGATCCATGCTTACCGCCGCGCGAGTCATTCTACAGTTCGTTAACGGGCGAGACTGTATCCGAGAGCGATTACGCGCACGCTGAGACTATCTGGCAGCGTTTCGGGATTAGAACCTTGGGCGAATACAGCGACTTGTATTTGAAAACTGATGTCTTGTTATTGGCAGACATTTTTGAAAATTTTCGCGAAAGTTGTATCAAGAGTTATGGACTAGATTCGGCGCATTATTATACTCTACCAGGTTTCACGTGGGATGCAATGCTAAAGCATACCAAAATTACATTCGAATTGCTCACCGACGTCGATATGGTCATGTTTATCGAACGCGGTATACGTGGGGGTTTAAGCCAATGTTCCGGAAGATATGCACATGCCAATAACAAGTACATGCCATCTTACAACGCATTGGAAGAGTCATCGTACTTGATGTACTTTGATGTGAATAATTTGTATGGGTGGGCAATGTGTCAGCCCCTACCATACGCTAAATTTCAATGGGTCGAAGATGTTGCAAAGTTTGATGTGTCTTCAATCAAAGTCGATTCGCCCACGGGGTACATTCTCGAGGTAGATCTGGAATATCCGCAACGTCTGCACGACGCTCATGCCGATCTACCGTTCTGCCCGATGCGTGCCAAACCACCTGGCAGCAGGCAGGACAAATTACTCGCGACGGTATACGATAAGCAGCGTTACGTTATCCATTACCGCAACCTGCAGCAGTGCACGCGTCATGGTCTTCGTATTACAAAGATACACCGCGTGCTCCAATTCGCTCAATCTCCCTGGCTCCGCGATTACATCGAACTCAATACACGGTTCAGAACAAGCGCGACAAATGACTTTGAAAAAAATTTGTACAAATTGATGAACAACGCGGTATTCGGTAAAACTATGGAAAATGTACGAAATCACGTGGATGTAAAACTTTTAACACGTTGGGAAGGGCGATATGGCGCGGAGGCAATGATCGCGAAACCGAATTTCCACAGCAGAAGTGTTTTTTCGGAAAATTTAATAGCTGTTGAATTGCGAAAACTCGAGGTGAAATTCAACAAACCGATATACGTGGGTATGTGCATTCTGGACATATCGAAAATTTGTTTGTATGAATTTCACTACGAGTACATGTCTCCCAAGCACGGACCAAATTGTAATATTCTATACACCGACACAGACAGCCTCATTTATCATATTCGATGCGACGATATCTACGAGACTATGAAACACAATATCGGTAGATTCGACACAAGCGATTATCCTATCGACAATCCATATAATATGCCGCGCGAAAATAAGAAGGTTCCAGGGCTGATGAAGGACGAAAATAACGGTGCGATAATGACCGAATTCGTAGGTCTTAGAGCGAAAATGTATGCACTTCGCGTAGACGGCAAAAGAGATACGAAAAAGGCGAAAGGCGTCAAGACCAACGTCATAGCCAGAACGATAACTTTCGACGATTACGCGAAGTGTTTGCAAAGGGAGATCGAAATGGTTCGCAGACAATCATGTATACGGTCTAAATATCATAAAGTGTACACCATTTCGGAATCTAAAATCGCTCTAAGTCCATACGACGACAAGCGGCATATCGTACCCGATTCGACCGACACTCTGCCCTGGGGACATTATAATATCCCATTGTAAAATATAAATTATTGTATTATAAATAGTGGAATTATTGTATTATAAATAGTGGAATTATTGTATTATAAATAGTGGGATTATTGTATTATAAATAGTGGGATTATTGTATTATAAATAGTGGGATTAATGTGTTAAAATAAAAAAATTGTTTACACATTTATATATATGTATCATTGTATTATAAATAGTGGGATTAATGTGTTAAAATAAAAAAAAAAATTGTTTACACATTTACATATATGTATCATTGTATTTATTGAACCATGTATTATTTTACAATACATTATTTTTATTTATCCACGAATTGTGTGATTTATCAAACCCCAGCCACTTGACATATACCTTATCCCCCTTTCTACGCAGCACTTTTTCCACTAGATGCACATCAGGATCGGTGACGCGTTGCAGCTCCTGTTCATAGAATCCGCCGGCAACAGGTTTTCCACAGGAATCGGCGAGCAGATACGTTGCAGGATTAGTTGCCTGTACTTTGACTATCTTGAACACCTCCGTTGTCCAATTCGGCGTATAGCCTTTATCGAAGATGGTTTTAAATTTGCTCACGCGCACAAACTCGCCCAACTTGAATCTCGCTGGAGCAGCGATCTTTATGTTGCTGTACACGGTGGCTAGCAGCCTGTCGGCGATCGCAGGGGTAACATCGCAAGGACGCATTCCGATGGTTCTATGTTTTCGTGCGTTATACTCTGCAAGCAGACGCGGTAGCGCATCGGTCCATCTATAGGTTCCATTGAGCGTAAACAATTTCCACATATTGTTCTTCAAAGTTCGATTGAAACGTTCTACGACGGAGGCCTTCATCACCGAATACGTCGAATAATGATTAATATCATGCTTTGTCAAGAGTTTCTGCATATCGGCGTTGTAAAATTCTTTTCCTTGATCGGTTTGCAAATTTTTCGGATATCGATCTCTAAATATCTTTGCGAACGCTTTAGTCACCTCAGCACCACTTTTAGTCTTGAGCGGCACCGCCCATGCATACTTGCTCAACACATCGATGACGGTGAGTATGTAGTGGTGACCCTGGTTGAAACGCGAGTATGGACGCATTTCTACAATGTCAGCTTGCCACAGATCGTCGTATCCGTGCACCACGACGCGTCTCCGCGGGAAATGTCTTCGAGCTGGAGCGTGCAATTCCTCAACGAGTTGTAGCTTCTTGTAGCCATGGTTTTCTTCTTTACTCTTGGATTTCGATAATGGTTGCATGTTTGATCGCAGAGGTGTCTTGGACACGAATGATGTGATAATTATCGCGTACATTTATTATGTGCTTCTCGTCGGTCCGAGGAAATTCTGGACAAGTTGCTGCTCCGTAGCAAAAGCGGTTATAGCCTCTTTAACTTTACGAGTTTCATCGTCCGGTTGTGGGATAGAATTCAACGCCTCCGATATCTTTTGAACGCTGTTTTGCAACGTCAGCATATCTTTCTGAAACACAACCAGCTTCCTCTCTAATTCTTCCTGCCGCTCTCTCAAAAGTTTAATGTTCTTTTCCACGTATAATTTATTGACGACATCGGTGTCGGCCACCGGCTGAGCTACGCGTCGTATCTTGCGTGATTTCGCATCAAAGTCGGCACCAGCCACGCAAAGGGCGTTATCTCGCATGTAATTTCGAAGCAAACCGTTCCATTTGTAATAGTCCATTCTAGCTGCTCCACTCTTCTCGAGCGATACCCCAAATTTGTTGATCGGCATCAGGATGCATACTGTGTGCATCGTCGGCGCGCGGATTTATATAATGAGGCCTACCTCATGGAGTTCCTCGATAACCGATAGAATTTCGGGATCGTGAGAGTTGTTACCCGCCTGACGCGACGCTTCCAACAAACGCAATCGATCCACCAACTCGTTGGGATCGTTCCAGTGTACGTAATCGATCTTGTTATCGTTTACCACCATGGCGCGCGGTACCGTTAGACCTTTCCCTGCCCTACTAGTCGATGCGCGAGGGAGTAGCGGTGCAATTACATATTTGTACTTGTGTCCCTTGTTGCTCAATATGGGATTTTTAGCACCATGACCGCGTCTGTGGGCGTTCGTCGCCAACAATATACTTTTGTATTTTTGTTTATCGGCATCGGTGTATACAGCATCATCGGGAATTCTCTTGAAAATCAGTTCGTAAAGACCGGGTGTTCCTCTGTATTTTACACCATCTATGATTATGTTATCATCCATGTCTATATCGAAAGCCTTATCCCCAAGCCGCGTTCCACTATTGCCAAAGTATACGCCGTACACATAGTCCATCGTTGTATCCTTATCGCCACTTAAGATCGCGCTCATGTATTTTTGCCCCAGCGGGCCGAAATGACTGCGAAACGTCTCTTGTCCCTCGGATGTTTGGAATTGCTGTCTAATAGATGTTACAAACGACTCATTGGGGCTAGTTTCGAAAACGTCATCATCAACGATTGAGAGCGATTGCACATTGGGTAATGTACTTATTGGCGTGGGTGGAGCCGGAGAATCGCTTGATCCAACATTCTGTCGTTTCCGCTTCGATTGAACTGGTGTCGAGGTTATGGGTGAATATTCCGTTGACATGTGCTCTTTCCTCTTTCTCTTGCGCGATGTGTTCCCTTTCAGAAGGATTTTTTTAGGCGTTAATGTTTCATTCCCTTCAACGTCTGTGCTCATCAGCGACGATGTTTCAGCTTCCATCTCTGCGGTATTTTCCACAATATGTTTTAGTGGTTCGACGATAGGTTTGAAGTATTTCTCCAACGCGATATCTTCCTCCATCTTGCCAGTCTTCAAAGCCTGATGTTTCCGACGAATGGCTTCGCTGGTTTTTGCAATTTCCTTCGCTATTCTCTCGCGATCCTTAATCTCCAGAGTATCGATATCGATCATCGCTGTACCGCGGACGTTGCTTTCCCACCGACGTGTTGACGACGATTGACCATCTCATGGTATGGCAAACTCGTTAAATTCCTTTCTATAACGTCCATTGGACATCGCGCTATCCTTGTCTATCACCACGAAACCATAATCCCGTTGCCAACAATTACGACACAAAGCGCAGAAATCCTCGTAAGACATGTCGGTGTTTACGTGATCGTTGTACACATGTTTCAAGTTGGTACCATCCTGCTTAAACAGAATCAACAGATTCGCATTGTCGCGTATAAGATGTTTGGGAATCTTTGCATACGTCTGACAGAGATAGAAACAGTCAACGTTCGAGTGGCGCCCCATTGCAAAGTACTCTCGTATCGTATCTTGCTTGTCGCATGCCACGTCATCAAAGATAAAAATGGAATTCGGAAGCGATTCGCTCGGTGGGATGACGTCACTGTTATTCGAAAACGTAAAGTAGCCAATTTCATCTATCGGAGTCAATAAATTCTCCAGGTACTGATATTTCGGCTGTTGCAACGACTTGGAATACACGTACACGTTCTCGAAGTGGACGCCGTGAGGACTTTCCAACAAGCTGATCAGCACGTTGGTCTTTCCACAATTTGATGGACCACAAATGAGGCAGCGGATAGTGTTTGGTAGCATGCTACCATGTCTGCGTCCTGTTTTCGAAGACATCACTCGTGATTTATCATCAAAATTTGTCACGCGTATGGTTACAGGTTGTCGCACGAATCGCATCCTCCCCGCGAACCGTGAAAAATGATTTTGATACGTCGAGGCGGTGATGCACCCTATTTATAGGTCCACGTCGAAACATGACGGCTCAGTATTCAATATGCTTCTGATCCTGTCGGATATTCGAGACCTAACCTCTGAACAATTGAAATATATACCAAAGATTATTCTACTGCGAGAGTTTGGCAGACACATTGATCGGTTGTGGGACAGGCTCCCCGAGCATATAAAAGCCGATTCCGAGGTTCGACAGTATCACCGGTGCTTGGAACATTATAATCGCCCTTGGCAGCGAACGCATATCGATGGTCCGGCACCATTGATTAAAAACTGTAGCGAATGTCACCGACGACAGTAAAGAAAGGTCGTGGTTTGTTAAATCGGGCGATAAACGCGTTACCAATCGAATTACACATTCCGGGATATCAGTTTTGCGGTCCAGGAACTCATCTTGCAAAACGATTGGCTAGAGGGGATCGAGGTATCAATCCGTTGGACGCAGCGTGTCGCGAACACGATATTGCGTATTCGCGTAGCAACGACCTAGGCGAAAGGCACGCGGCAGATAACGTTCTCGCTGACAAAGCGCGAAAACGCATCGTTGCGCGAGACTCGACTCTGGGTGAAAGAGGTGCTGCTACAGCTGTTTGGGCAGCTATGAAGGCCAAGACGAAGATCGGAATGGGGATGAAAACAAAAACTCGCAAAAGGACTCCAAAGAGAGCATCGCAAAAGCGGATTCTTCCGGTGGCAAAACGGGGTGGTATATTACCACTTTTACCGCTGTTGGGTGTTCTCGGATCATTGGCTGGTGGAGCGGCGGGGATCGCCAAGGCGGTAAACGATAATAAGGCGGCGCAACGTCAGCTGCAGGAAATGCAACGCCATAATCGCTCCATGGAAGGTCGCGGACTTTATCTCGCGCCGTACAAGCGCGGACAGGGAATATCTAAACGAAAAAAAAAAACGTCGAAAAGAAAATAAAAATGCCTGTGGGCGTAACTACCGATGTGCAATTGGAGGAGTTGGCAAAACGTATGCGTATTCCATTCTTTAGAGGTGTTTTTATGCGCAACGCGTTACCAGCTGGTGGAGTACGTCGAAACGAGAGCGGTATCGTAAATTTGGACAATGCCGAGGGGCCGGGGACTCATTGGGTGGCGTATGCGAAGAGAGGGTGTCGAGCTATATATTTCGACAGCTTTGGGAATCTTCGACCGCCGATGGAATTGGTAAAGTATCTGGATAAGGATGCTGTGAAAATTGAATACAATCGAACGTCCTATCAGAAGTATGATCAGAGCAATTGCGGACAACTATGTCTACGCTTTCTACAAACGATCGGTGCCAAATTTAAGGATTGATTTCCCACCACTCTGATTCAGTACTGGTCGAGCAGTTCGGGCGGAATATGTCGTTAACATTCACTCTAACCGGCAAGAGTAGCACCCTCGCGGTGAGCTACTTTCCACCCATAGATTTGAGCGACGATGATTACGAGCTTGGTCTAACAACCTTTGAAACTTATCACACAATACCGAACATCGACTCGAGCAACGATAAATTCTACTTCATCGTAAACAACAGCCCCGACAGCGCTAATGAATACATTACGATTCCCCACGGCTCCTACGAACTAGACGCCATTGCCAAGTACCTGAAGCATCGATTACTCGAGCGGTATCCTAAAAATCTTGGTGACACCGATGACGACAACGATGACGGTGACAACGATCTGTATCCTATAGTGTTGGGTCCCAACAACAATACCATGAAAAGCGAGCTGTACTGTCGGTTCACCGTAGACTTTACAAAGCCCAACAACATTGGATCGCTACTAGGATTCTCGACGAATCGGGTATTAGCACCAGAACGATGGCACGAATCGGACGATCCAATTAATATCATGAACGTGAACATTATTCGCATAGAATGTAGCGTGACCGCTGGTGCGTACAACAATGGGAGGCGTGTACATACGATACATGAATTTTCTCCGAGAGTTCCACCAGGATATAAGATATCGGAAACGCCCGCACAGATCATTTACCTTCCAATCACCGCACGGGTCGTTACGGATCTGACGATACGCGTTGTGGATCAAGACGGACGGTTGCTCGATTTTAGAGGTGAAGAGATTACAATCAGACTGCACGTGCGACGACGACGATAATACGTGTGGCGCGAAAGAAATGCTTGTATTGAACGACTCCAGAAACCCGTTTGTTCCAAGTGAAATTGTTTACAACACCAACAACTACAACAGCTCTGATCACGCTAAAAAGAAGAGGCTCAGTGCTGCGAACGTTGCATTTTTGAAATCTTTGGGATTCATTGTGCGCATTTAAGTTGAAAAAATGGCTGATATTCTAAGCATTGGAGGGAAGCCGACGTTTGATGATCGCATCGTCAAGCTCAAGACTCACACATACAACCCATACGTCAACACAACGTTTGGATACAGCGATGAGATAAGAATACCGATACAACAGCAGGATTTATACACATTACCGTGTGAAAGTTTCCTCTATGTGGAGGGGAAATTGAAGATAAATAAGCCAAATAATGCGTTAACGGTGATGTTGGGAAATAATTGTGTGGCGTTCTTATTCGATGAGATTCGATACGAGCTGAATGGCGTGGAGATTGATCGCAACAGAAACGTTGGAATAACTAGCACGCTTAAAAACTATGTATCGCTGACATCGGACGAAGACAAAAATATGGAGAATGCCGGATGGGGCTTGAAACGACGTGATGGGTCAATAGTGAAAAATCATTTCAATTTTTGCATCCCACTCAAATATTTGCTAGGATTTTGCGAGAACTACAAACACATGATTATTAATGCGCGTCACGAATTGATTTTAATACGGTCGCGCAACGACAACAATGCTCTGATAGGATCATCGGTGTTGGAACCAGAAATTAAATTATTTAAACTACAATGGCGGATGCCTCATGTGACGCTGAACGACATTAATAAGCTATCGTTGCTACGTACTTTGGAAAGTGGACAAAACCTAAGCATTTGTTTTCAATCGTGGGATCTGTACGAGTATCCTATGTTGCAAAACACAAACAAGCATTCGTGGGCCGTAAAGGCATCCGCACAGCTGGAGAAGCCACGATGCGTGATCCTTGCTCTACAGACTGGTCGAAAGAATGTGACGAGCGAAGACGTTACTAAGTTCAACAACTGTAAATTGACTAATGTCAAACTTTTTCTCAACTCGGAATTTTACCCATACGATGACATGAACTTGGACTTTGACAAGAATAAGCATGCCATCTTGTATCACATGTATACGCAATTCGGTAAATCGTATTATGGACATAGTTGCAACGAGGCATTATTCACCGTGGCTGAATTTTTACAATTTGGTCCCATCGTGGTGATTGATTGTTCGCGACAAAATGAGTCGATCAAGAATGGCACCGTGGACGTGCGCATAGAATTCGAGTGTAAAGAGAATGTGCCGGCAAATACTACAGCCTACTGTCTGATTCTGCACGATCGGGTGGTTGAATACAATCCACTGACAAATGTAGTGCGCAAAATGAATTAAATTGCCACGCTACTTGCGCGCCATCTCCTGTGTCAAATTCATACAAATTTTCTTCGTGAAAATCGAGATGCTTTACGAGAAAGACTGCATTCTCCCGTCTGTCTTGGAAACGAACGGACCTCTAAATTGTACCGATAATGGCTGTACCAACATTCGTTGACCTGCAAGGGTTCATCGTCGATGGAAGATTTGTCGCGAAGGAAGTGGCTGTCCTACGCAAGGGAACAGTTCTCTCGCACTATATTTTTGGGAGTCCTATGTCACAATTCCTTCTTACGAAATCGGACAAATCAAGCATTCGGTGGTTGACGGCAAAACACCACGGACTACGGTGGAACGATGGAGACGTTCCGTACAGTATGGCTAAGCAGCTAATTACGAAAGCTGTAGCTGATGCGATCGACGAAGAAGATGACACATCCCATATAGTATACGTTAAAGGGCTGCAGAAACGCGACTGGCTTGCGGATTTCCTCGACGAAAATACCAGAGCGGACGTAATCATCGAGACGCTGGACATTGACTACGAGGATATCAAATCCCTAAATAAGCTAAATGTAGTTGATACTCTGCGATGTGGCAGACACGCAAAGCACTGTGCCTTGCAAAATGTATTTAAAATATTCAACTGGTGGTCTAAACACCAGAGGGAAATGCTTAAATAAAATATAACCAATTTTTTAATACATAAATGTTTTTTTCTTCACCCTCCCCAACCTCTTGCATGTACGCTAGATTAAGACGATAGTTTTAATTATTATGTAGAAACCGTTGGATTCGCGTTCAAAACCGTTCGATACCCGTTCGATACCTGTTCAAAGTCGTTCAATACCCGTTCGATTCGCGTTCAAAGCCGTTCGATTCGCGTTCAAAGCCGTTCGATTCGCGTTCAATACCCGTTCAAAGCCGTTCAATACCCGTTCAAAGCCGTTCAATACCGTTCGATACCCGTTCAAAGCCGTTCAATACCCGTTCAAAGCCGTTCAATACCGTTCAATACCGTTCGATTCGCGTTCAATACCTGTTCAATACCCGTTCAATACCCGTTCAATACCGTTCGATACCCGTTCAATACCCGTTCAATACCCGTTCAATACCGTTCGATACCCGTTCAAAACCGTTCGATTCACGTTCCATACCGTTCGATACCCGTTGAAACCCGTTCAATACCTGTTCAATACCTGTTCAATACCTGTTCAATACCTGTTCAATACCCGTTCAATACCATTCGATACCCGTTCAAAACCGTTCGATTCATGTTCCATACCGTTCAAAACCGTTCAATACCCGATCGATACACGTTCAAAGAGGTACGATTCACGTTCGATACCCGTTGAAAGCCGTTCAATACCGTTCGATACCCGTTCGATTCGCGTTCAATACCCGTTCAAAACCGTTCAAAGTGATATGGTCTAGCTGAATGATGTGTCAAAGAAGAAGGGAAAGAAGACGCGTGTGAAAAAGGAGAGGATGGGCAGTGATGAAGATAAGTGCTGGAGGATAATCAGCGAAAAAAAAATGTAGGTGGGAGAACGAAGACATTCTACTTTTGCAAAGCTAAGCACTTCTCGATTTCGAGTTATGAGTTTAGATGCGAGAGCTTGGAGATGCAGCGAGACCAGTTGCATTCAAATCTTCATTGAATGCAGTTTAGAACATTTTTTTGTGCGCGATCGAATTGACAAAAATGGTACAACAACGCATCGCACCCGAGTGGGACGAGGAGCCATGCTCCGACGTCTTTGAGGTATGTAGTTTAAAATATATTTTAACATTTATCGCGTTTAACCGTTGAAATCGAGCGAGATCAAATCAGACGGCTGTTGTGTTAGTGTTATATCGTGGGTTCTATTTTCCAGAACTCGCCACCGCCAACGCCGACGCCATCGCCGTCACCGTCACCGTCACCGTCGCCGTCGCCATCGCCATCGCCGCCGCCTCCAATCGTATGTAATACTTTGTATTTTTTTTCTTTTTTTCTTTTTTATCCGTTTGAAGTATTAATATTATATCGACGTTTGTGTGTATGTTCTAGAACAACGACTTCCTCATGAGGCAGTTGGGGATGCTGGCGCGGATGCTGGAGGATGTGGCATCTGCAGCCCCCAATGAGGAGGAGATGCGACGACGGGCGGGGTTGGCGGTCGGTCCAGCCATGGTCGAAAGACTAAGGCGGCCATGGGTGCCCTACAGGCAGGTGGGGCCCCTGCGGCGACCGCGGCCTCAATCACCACAAGAGACATCGTGGATTGATGTCAGCAGGCCGCAGTCGCTGCAGGGGTGGGTGATGACGCCTCCGGGGTCAACATCGCCACCACCCATGATGTGGACGCCGGGGTCAACATCGCCACCACCCATGATGTGGACGCCGGGGTCGTCATCATCTGCCACACCACCCTGGTGGCCTCCGTCGACACCGTCCTCGCCCCCATCGCCGTCCTCGCCGCTGTCGCCCCCATCGCCGCCGACGTCCTCACAGCCGTCCTCGCCGCCGTCCTCACCACCGCCGACGCCGTCCTCGCCGCCGTCTTCGCCGCCGTCCTCACCACCGCCGACGCCGTCCTCGCCCCTCGAGTGGTTCGGGGGTATTTTGACGCCGCGACCGTCACCACCCCTTGATCCGCTCAGGGGGCTTTTGATGCCGCCACCGCTGCGGCCCCCTGAGTGGTTCGAGGGGTTGTTGCCACCATCGCCCCCATCGCCACCACCCGAGTGGGTGGAGGGCGAATTTACGCCGCCGCCGTCGCCCCCATCGCCACCGCCCGAGTGGGCGGACGGCGAATTTACGCCGCCGCCGTCGCCATAATTTTTTCATTTTTTTTTATTTTTTTATTTTTATGTTTTTATTCTTTTTTTATTTTTTATTTTTTATGTTTTTTTTTATTCTTAAACATATTTTTATTGTAACAATATATATTTAAAACGTATTTCATTGTACCGTTTCATTTACCCTCCTTCTCTCCTCGCCACGCTGCCTCTTTCCCTCCTTTCAAAGGAAGAAATTTCCGACGGTGGGTCCGGTCTGGAGAGGTCTCCGCGGCCGCTCGGCCCGGAGTGATCCCCTCCACGATCGCGGCTTCCCCCACTCCGCGGCTCGTGCGCGCGCAACCGTCCTTCCACTCCCCGCAGGCCCCGCGTCCATGTTTCCCTCCGCCGCGCTCCCCCGCGCGCCCTCACTTCCCCCCGCCCCCGCGCTCCCCTCAGAGGACCTGGGTTAGAATCCCCTTAGCCTTACTACTAACTTCATCGGCGCCCTGGATGGCAAACTGGGTGCTTCGCAGGCGACGGTGAGATTGACCTTGTCGCCACCTACTGGAGCTCCTCCGGCTGCCATCATTATCACCGCCCACGTCGTGCCGAAGGTATCTTCGTACGTGCCCGATTGGACTCCGACCACACAGCGGGGGAACTTCGCCGGCTTGAATTTCGCGGATCCTGATCCGTCGGCCCGTCGCCCGATCGACCTGATCGTCGGCGCCGACTATTTCGGAGCCCTGCTGCTCCCCGGGCTGCGTCGCGGCACCCCCTCGGCTCTGATTGCTCAACAAACTGTCTTCGGTTGGATCGTCTCCGGTCCGACCGGTCGTTCGCCCGCCATCGGTGCGTTACACCATGTGACGGCCCAGCCCGTGGCTGCGGAGGAAGACATTCACGCGTTGCTGCGAAAGTTCTGGGAGATCGAGGAGATTAGGGATGCCGATCTTTCCCATAGAATCGATTTTCCGATTCAATTCAGATCGTTGTGCAAAGAATCGATTCGTATAAAAATCGGAGCCTAAAGAATCGATCCCATCGAGATCGATTCATTATAATAAAAACTAGCTGTGGCGATGCAAAGTTGGAAATTCACAGGATACGTCTTACAACGCGCTTTACAAAGCGCATCGGTTTTACATATTTTGTTAACTACAAAATGTCCTTAGATACTAGGAGCCAATTATTAATAATAAGATAAATTCCTATTCGTCGTTACATTTCCTCTCGGATATCGATTTCTTACTTATGCTGGCATAACACATTTAGGAGAAGGGACAAAAGTGGAGTTCAAATGATCAAACATCTGCTTCCAAGGAAGTATTGATTAATTTATAATCTTGAAGTATATTTATTAAAAGAATCTTTAACTGTATTCAAACTCCTCGAACTTGTGCTAACATCACTTTTGCTTCCCTTTCCTATTATGTACATTTGTGTGGTCTGATTCAAATTTCGCACTTCCAGAGTTTGCGCTACACGCCGCTAGGGATCCACGATCTCTGTGGTTGCGATTCGATCTTCGAATCGATCCCTGTCTTCAGAATCGATTTAAAAAATCGAAAATCGCGACAAAAAAGATCGATCTTTGAAAGATCGATTTTAAATCGGCATCCCTAGAGGAGATCAACACCCCGACGAGCCTCGCCCCAGAGGACGCACGTTGCGAGCAACACTTCGCGAGCACGCACTCGCGGCGGGCGGACGGTCGGTACATCGTGCGACTCCCCTTGAAGGCCGGACATCCACTCGATGTCGGCGACTCCCTCTCGCGCGCGACCGCGCTCTTGCGCTCACTGGATCGACGCCTCGCGAGGGACACGCCGCTGGAGAAATCATATCGCAAATTCCTCGCGGAATATGAATCACTCGGGCATATGGAAGAGGTCGGGAGCCCTCAGCGGGTCGGGACACCCGCGACGCCCCGGATGGTGTACTTGCCTCACCATGCCGTCGTGAAGCGGGCTCCGGGCGCGGCACCGAAGCTACGCGTTGTATTCAACGCATCAAGCCCGACGTCGAACGGTACCTCCCTAAATGACCACATGATGGTTGGCCCGAAACTGCAGCGTGACATCATGGCAGGGACTTAATACCGGTATGATTTGAATACCGGTATTACGCCAGGGACTTCGTACCGGTATGGTTTGGATACCGGTATTACGGCCCAGGGACTTCATACCGGTATAACTTGGATACCGGTATAATTTGGATACCGGTATTACACTATACCGAAACCGATATATTACCGAAAATCGAAATAAATACCGGTATTTTTCCGGTTTTCCTCTTATAAAAATGGTAGGTTAAGATTAAGACAGGTTTTTCTTTTTCAATAAAACAATAAAATATTAAAAACAATCAGACAAATTGTAACGTAATGGTGACAGGACATATTTTAATGAAGAAAATAATCTTTCGACACTAACTTGGGTTGGCGGCACTGCCAACGCTCCACGTTCTCGTCATCGATCTCGAGAACAAATCTTCATTTGTTTATATTCCGCCTCCACTTCATTGCTGAGCCTCTCTGTTATCCCTTTCTCACATGAGGGACGTAAGGGAGACGATATATAAGACGGCATCAAACGACGTCGCTATACTTGGCGTTTGAAATCGACGTTCCGACGAATGTAACATTGTAACATCTTATTCTCTTTCACTCCGATCACACTATACATATTACCAGAAAAATGCTGGTAATTCCTTTGGTTTCGGTATTACAGCGATTTCGGTACTATATCGGTTTAGATATAATTTTGGTAACATAATAGCAGTAATCAAATAATACCGGTTTTAAATCTCTGCTTACAAATATCTTGAAAATTGTAATAGAAAACCGAAAAAATTACCGGTAAATATAGGTAAATATACCGGTATTTTCATATACCGGTACGATCTCATACCGGTATTTTTGTATTTCGGTTTCTATAAGGGTTACGATGGTACAACCGAAAAATACCGGTATAATACCGGTATTTTACGTACCGGTAGGAGTCCCTGCATCATGGCCGTGCTTATCCAGTAGCGCCTCCCCCGCTTCGCCCTCAAAGCCGACATCGAGAAGATGTACCGGCAGATTCTCGTGCACCCGAGCGACGCGAACCTTCAATGTATCCGGTGGCATCGTCGCCCCGACAGCGAACCCACCACATTTCGGTTTCTGACCGTTACTTACGGCACCGCCTCCGCGCCCTATCTCGCCCTACGGGTCTTACGGCAGCTGGCCACCGACGAAGGAGGACGATATCCGCGAGGGCGACGAATCCTCGAGACCCAATTTTACGTCGACGACGTCTTATTCGGGGCGGACGAGGTCTCGTCGGCGCTCGCGGATCGCGACGAGCTCTGCGCCTTGCTTGCGCGGGGAGGATTCGTGTTACGGAAATGGGCGGCCAATCACCCGTCCCTTCTTCCGGACGGTTCGACTTCGACCACATTCGAGCCCTCGGTCCCGTGTGCGCCAGAGGGCTCAGATCTCCATTCGGTGCTGGGAATTCATTGGATTCCACAAGCGGACGCATTTCGCTACGTGATTGGCCCCCCATCCACCCCCGCGACGACGAGCGCACCATCCTGTCGGTGCCTGCGCGGTTGTACGACCCGCTCGGCTGGATATCGCTCGCGGTGGTGGTCGCCAAAATCTTATTGCAGGACCTGTGGATGCGAGGGTCGGACTGGGATGCCCCACTTCCGCTGGACATGCTGCAGGGATGGCAGGATCACGTCTCGTCCCTTTCCCTCCTGGAGTCGCTGCGCATCCCGCGCTGGTGCGGACACGACGCCTCCGCCGTCGTCTGTGAATTGCACGGCTTCGCCGACGCGTCCTCCAGGGCATATGGCTCTGTCGTGTATTCCAGAATCGTTCGCAGAACCGGGGAAGCAGCGTACGTCACTCTCCTTGCTGCCAAGACGAAAGTCGCGCCGGTCCAGACAATGAGCATCCCGCGCCTCGAACTGAGCGCCGCCGTTCTCCTTGCGCGCCTCCTCCTCCGGATTAAGTCCGAAGCCCCTTGGCCTGTCTCGACGACGCACGCCTGGACGGATTCGCGGGTGGTGCTTGCGTGGCTGCAACGTCATCCGTCCCATTGGACCGTATTCGTCGCGAACCGCGTATCGGAAGTACAGTCCTCGCTGCCGGCAACCGCGTGGCGTCACGTACCGACGCGCGACAACCCGGCCGACTGCGCCTCGCGAGGGATGCACCCTCGGCATACATCGCCCTCTTCGTGTGCATGTCGACGCGGGCCGTACACCTGGAGTTGGTGTCTGATTACACCACCGCGACCTTCCTCGCCGCGTTTCAGCGGTTCGTCTCCCGCCGCGGTCGCCCTCAGCGCGTGTATAGTGACAACGGTACGAATTTCAGAGGCGCCGTGGGCTCGCCGGGCCTCGCTGCATTCTCCGACCCCGAGAACATCGCGTGGAGCTTCATTCCCCCGGCCGCGCCACATTTTGGGGGATTATGGGAAGCCGGCGTGAAGAGCGCGAAGCACCACCTGCACAGAGTCGTGCGGGACCACACCCTGTCGTACGAGGAGCTAGCGACAGTACTCTGCATGGTCGAGGCGTGCCTCAACTCGCGCCCCCTCGTCCCCGCGCCGGGCGACGACGACGACCTCGCTCTCACCCCAGCTCATTTCGTGACCGGCGCGCCTCCCTTGGCGCTGCCCCCGTTATCGTCGGCGACCGGTCCTGCGTCGCTTCGGACCCGGTGGGAGCTCGTCCAGCGGATGCGTGACCACTTCTGGAGGCGATGGCACGCCGACTACCTCCACTCCCTTCAGCCGCGATGCAAGTGGACCAGCCCAGGGAGAAGCCTCTGCGTCGGCGATGTCGTCGTCCTCAAAGGCGACGACTCTCCGCCGGCGCAGTGGCGACTCGGCCGCATCTCGCGTGTCCATCCTGGCCCGGACGGTCGCGTTCGGGTGGTGACGGTTCGCACCGCACAGGACGAATCCCTGCGGCCGATCACTCGCGTCGTTCTTCTCCCGTGTGCCCCTGCGTCTGCTGACGAGCCCGCGACGTGAACAATATCTGTAAGATCTCCGCAATATATGTAACGCGCCACTCCGGGTCACCTTACAGCGTCACTGCGTGTCACGGCGGGCGGACGCCCTGCGTCGGCGTCTGCCAAGGTCGGCCCGAGTCTCCGGGCCGAGGCGGGCGGAATGTTGCAGCCGAAACCCGCGCGACAGCTGATCGGCGGATTCAAATGTGCGTGCGAGAGCGTGTAAACACGGTGACACATCGTCCGGTAAGACGGTTGACGACGTCACGCGTTTTTACCGGATTCGAGCGTTGCGCGCTTCCAGGAATCCGGCAGTTAGTTCTGCGAACTCCTTGGCCGATAACAACACGCTCCCGCACGCACGGATTACCGAATTGTTTTGTCGCCCAGCGACCCGCTCTTTAATTCTCCGGAAAACGGCCCTTCGAGCCATTCGCGCCCAGCGCTCGTCGTCAATATTCGTGTGCATTTCCGTTGAGTGTTCCGTCGGTTTGTGAAGTCGTGTTTGTTAGTGTTCGATCCGTGGAGTGTTCGTCCGTAATTGTAACGACGCCCACGTACGGCAGAATAAACGTGTCGTCCCACCAACCGGTGGATTTATTCCCAATTTTTGGAGAACATTCCTTCCCTTTTTTTTTTTTTTTTTTTTTCCGTGCAGGAAATCCGGAACGGATACTCCGAACCTCGGGGGAGGCTCGGGGTTATGTTGGGCTCCAACCAACTAAAACCTGCACGGTAACCGCCTAGAGCGGAGGATCTGGCAAGGAAGATGGCCATTCTTGCGCGAGATCAAACTAGCGATGCGTTCGCTAGGCCATCCTCCAAGACCCCGGATCCCCGCGCTCGTTTGCCAGAGTTGGCACTTTCCCAAGGGGGAGAGAAGCTCCCCGGGAGACTTCCCCGCTATCGCCAGGGTAACGCTGCGGGTCACACGCCAGCGCCACCCTCTTCCAGGGTCGCTGCTAAACTAGGGCGGGTGGTGCCCCCCGGCACCTCCGCCCCACGACCCCGCGACCGATCGCGCACTTCCCGGCGTCGACCCCGTGGAAACGAACCTCCGGGCGGGGGCGGTCGGCTAGCCGTAAGGGCGCCCAAATACCCCGGGGGGCCACAAACCGGTCGGGGACCCGAAGGTCAGAACCCAACCGGCCCCCGGTCGAGCGGCTGGCTATGCCAGAAGGGCAGCCCAACTGCCGAACTCGCCCCACGCGCGATCGATCGCGACTCTCCATCCCCCCCCCCTGCCGCAGCATGCACCCCGCCATAGTGCGGTCACTGCGGCCACCGCGCCCTGTCCAGCGGCCCTTCACAGGGCCACTCCCACCCAGAGCACCCCCCCGGAGCGATGGAAATGCGCGCGCGCGCCCCCCAGGAGAGGGGCAAGAGCCGGGCCCACGCAAGGCCCAGGCCAGACACGAAGCGAACGGGGCCGAGGGCAACGGGACCACGCAGACCGCCACAGCTGTCGCGGCAACATCCCCGGGCCCGGGCATCCCGCACGACCAGGAGCCGAACGGGCCACAGGGGGCCTGACCGACAGCTACCGCCCAGAGATCCGCGGGTCACGGCCACAGGGCCACCTCACGCCCGCGCGCACCCCACCCAGACCCAGCCCGGACCCAACCCCAACCCCGCACCCACGACGCGCGCACGCGCCCCCGAGGAGGGGGCGGTTGGTTGGCCGACCCTTAGCCAGGAAGGCAGCATCCTCCCACGGCCCCCGGGCAAGGAACAAAGTTCCTCACCCAGCGCCCGACAGAGGACATCGCCGCTTTCCCAGAGCCCCCTCACCACGCTCAAGGTGGTCGACCCTGGAGGGGGAACATTCCTTCCCTGGCCAAACCAGCGGCGATCCACACGCCTTCATAAGGCATTCGTTTAAACAGGCAGTCTACCTCCTGTAATTCTTTGTAGGTTACCTTTCTCTTATCTTTTTTCCTTTCTTTCTTTACTTCTTAACTACTCTGTCCTCTCCTCTCCACTGTACTCTCCCTCAATACTTGCCCCCCGCACTTTCATACTATTCTCTCTTTTCCGTTTTCTAATCCTTTACTCACAAAATTCTCAAAGTTCTTTTCTCTCCAAGTCCTACCCATCTTCCGCCATCATGCTCTTCCTATCTTAATCTTAAGACACGTTTATGAATACCGCCCTATACCTTTTACCCCAGCGATTTTGTGTGCCGATTTCTGTTTAGTTCCCCTGGCCGTCGCGAGAGGCGTCGTGACTTAGAAGGCATATACATATGTATTCATGAGACTGTAGTGCCAGAAAAATCAGGCGGCCTGTAAGATATATGTAAATGCCTTTGTAGGGAGTATGTTCCCTCTCCCGCTTCCGAGGTCCGTGGTCCGCCGACGACGCACGAAGCCCGACGAGGAGCTCGTCCCCCCTCTCTGTCGTGAGAGAACAGGCAAGCGGCGGCCATTCCATTGTGTACCGTCTTACCAAACGGACCATCGTTATATTATTGAAAGAATAAAATAGTTATTATTCATTTAATACACTGTATAATAATTCCGTGTGATACCTAATTTGTTGTGCAGAGTGGGGCTGCAATCATTGCACAGGGTGCAAGGAAATAATACCCATCCATGGGAATCCCTACATTGGTGACCCCGACGTGATTTCTGCGTCGCACGGAAAGAAGCTACGTCGCTGGAAGAGGTCCTATTTATCTTCCACGTACGAGTTCTTGCACCAGCGTCAGAGCCTGGCTGGTGGCAAAAGTTTAGCCATAGGTGTTGCCTGATTTTTCCGGCCATTTTCGTCGTGGGGAGTCGAGGGTCAGCGAGGACGCTATCCCTCGCCCCACAAACATCGCCATTAAACCAACGTCCCGGCATCGTCTTCAGGTGGATACGAATGGGTAGCTGAGGCATCCTAAATTTGGATCATCGTTGGACAAGGTCTACGCAAGGCATCAGCGCCGGCGACATAGGTGCGTCGTGATCGAGTTATAGTCAACCACGTGGCGACAGTGTGCGAAGGTAACGGTCAAGCGGCCATTGTGGAACAATAAGCGCGCGCACGTGTTTTGGTACATTGTACGGTTTGTTGTGCCGGGACGCCGGGGGTCGAGGTTCTGGGTACGAATCTCGGGGTGCTCCTGGGCGTCCTTGGCGATCGTCGTCCACGGGCTCCGAGGGTTCGGATGAATATGCCGGGACGGAAGGATTCGGCTTGAAACCGAAGGTAGGGGATCGTTGCGGGTTAAAGAGTTGGAACTCACCGTAAGGTTAACAAGTTTATTCTGTCCCGATCTGGGTGACAACCACACTGTGCCTACTTGGGCATGAGTCTCGTATAAAGCCGGGTATCAATCCCGATCCAATTCTTTATCAAGTCTGCCCCCGCATTGCTCGTACATCGTTCTTATAATGTAATCGGGGCGAGGCGGGGACCATCGGGGTCTCCGCCTTTGGCCTGCTTTATAGTGTGTTGCCATATGCTGACGGTCTTTATGCGCTTCCGAAATCCCTTACGCGGTTGTGCCGGATTTCGGCCGCTTGATTGTGGCAATCGGTATGTGCGTGGTGTCGACACACTTAGGTGTCGGTCCGGGCACAACAGGTTATACTCGCGTCAACAAGCAGCTTCGCAAAATGGCCGACGAACTGCGTAATGAATTAGACAATATGCGTGCGATCATAGAGCAGTTACGAGAGGGTGCGGAAGCTAGAGCTAACGTGGGACCTGCGAATACCCACGCAGCGCGGGCGGATTCATACCGCGTCCCTAAAATACCGAGTTTCTTTAAAAGCGATCCCGCGCTATGGTTCCTTCAGGTGGAATCGTCGTGCCGCAATGCGTGTATTTCGAAAGACAACACCTAGGCCGACGTGGTAATAGCAGCACTAGACTTTGAAGTAATTGCGTGCATTAAAGATATCATATCTGATACCGAATCAAACGATAAATTTGCCCGAATTAAGGAACGGATAATAGCAACGTATGCTAGCTCCGCGGAAAGTAGGTTAAGACAACTCCTCAAAGGGGAGGTATTAACTGACGGAAAGCCGTCACAAATCTTGTGCCGTTTAAGAAATCTTAACGATAGTGGCTGCGATGACGCAGTGATCAGATCAATCTTCCTGGATCAGCTGCCTGCGGAGTGCAGGGGGATTGTGGCAGGGGCTAATGTAATTGAATTACAAAAATTGGCCGAGTTAGCAGATCAGGTACTTGAAGCAACCGGGTCTTCGTCGGGTCGCGCCGCGTTCGCGGTTAACAAACAGAGTGACGAATCTCCCGATGCAATTACGTTGGAAAAAGTCGCTGCGGGATTGACTGCGCTCAATCTTAAAGTTGATAAATTGTCTACGAAAGTAGGTAAACTGACATCGCGACAGAATTCTAAAACGAAAAACAAACGCGATCGTTCCTCTAGTGCCAAGCGCGATTCAACATTGTGCTGGTTGCACCGTAAGTTTGGTGATAAAGCACACCGTTGTGCTGATGAGGCGTCATGCACGTTTAAGAAACCGGAAAACAAGTAAGGTCTTCGATAGCAGCGACGGGCATCGAAGGTCGAGCAATGGGCAACCGTCTACAGGTATTAGACCGATACTTAGGTCGTCATTTCTTGATCGACTCTGGTGCAGACATTTCGCTTCTGCCTGTTGACAGTAAGAGTAGACAGAAGTCCACTGATTTTAAATTGTACGCGGCTAACGACACCTTAGTAGACACGTTCGGTGAAAGGCTCTGTGTCTTAAATATGGGGCTTCGCCGCGACATTTCATGGAATTTCTGTATTGCTGCAGTTCCGTATCCGATTATCGGAGCGGATATTCTTGCCCATTATGGTCTTGTGGTTGATTTAAAAAGGCGTCGATTAATCGATACTCTTACCAAGGTTCATACTTTGGGTGTATCAAGGCCTTCTGCCGTTCCTGCGATCAGCACTGTAAAGGATCCGGGAAATAGTCGTTATCTTCAGATTTTGGGAGAATTTCCAGAAATCACAACGTTACCACAGGTGGCTCCCTGGGATTCATGTGATGTGAAACATTACATATCCACTAATGGTCCTCCTGTGGCGCAGCGTCCACGGCGCCTAGCGCCAGATAAGCTGGCTGCAACTAGGAGGGAATTCAGGGAAATGTGTAGGGCGGGTATCTGCCGTCTTTCCAGTAGCCCTTGGGCTAGTCCAATTCACATGGTAATGAAACCAGACGGGACCTGGAGAATAGTGGGCGATTACCGCCATTTAAATGCTGTGACAATACCAGACAAATACCCAGTTCCGCATTTGTATGATTTTACCGCGAATTTATATGGAAAGACCATATTTTCTGCCCTGGATTTGCATAGAGCTTTCCACCAAATACCTGTCGCTGCCGAAGACGTGGAAAAGACCGCAGTAATTACTCCTTTTGGACTTTATGAATTTTTAGTCATGACATTTGGTTTGAGAAACGCCGGTCAGACATTCCAGCGTTATATTCATCGAGCCCTTGCTGACCTTGATTTCGTATTTGCGTTTTTAGATGATATACTCATAGCATCCTCGTCTCCCGTGGAGCACGAGAGACATCTTCGCATTGTGTTCGAGCGGTTAAGAAAATTCCACCTGCGCTTGAACATTGATAAATGTAAATTCGGTCTTTCCAACATTCAATTCTTGGGCCACGTCGTTAGCCGCGACGGAATTAGACCCACGCCAGAAAGGTTGAGGCCATTCGCAATTTTCCTAAACCACCAACTGTGGCAGAGTTGCGTCGCTTTTTGGGCACTGTAAATTTTTATCGAAGGAGCATTCCTCATGCGGCCCAAGCTCAAGCCCCGCTAAACGAATATACGCGTGACTCGAAAAAGAAGGACAAGCGCGAAATTATATGGTCTGCAGAAGCTAATAAGGCTTTTGAAACCATCAAAGAAGAAATAGCGGATGCCACATTGCTAGCTCATCCTTGCATCGGGGCGAAGACACGCGTTGTAACCGATGCATCAGATTTTGCTATGGGAGCTGTCCTCGAACAGATGGTTGAAGGATCGTGGAAACCCTTGTCATTTTTTTCGAGAAAATTCGCTCCCGCTCAGTTAAAATACAGTGCGTATGATAAAGAACTTACTGCAATATTTGAATCCATTAAATATTTTAAATATTTTTTAGAGGCTCGTGAGTTTGTGATCATGACTGACCACAAGCCTTTAATTTACGCGTTCAAGCAACGCGCGGATAAAGCGTCACCGCGTCAGTCGCGATAGCTCTCATTTATTGCACAATTTACTACGCGTATCGAGTACATTCCGGGTTGTGGAAAACGTAGTGGCGGATCCATTGTCTAGAATTGAAACCATACGCCTACCGGTTGAAATAGAGCTCAATGAGCTCGCTGAGTTGCAAAAAAGTGACGCAGAGTTAAAACAGTTACGCGCGTCCACTGACTTTTCCACGTCTTGGAAACAACTTCAATGGGGACCAACACACACTACTTTAGTATGCCATATTTCAGATGAAGTCATTCTCCCGTATATCCCTCTTGCACTCCGTCGGCGAGTATTTGATCTTTTTCATAACATTGCTCATCCTGGTTCCAAGGTGACCGACCGGCTGATTCGCCAGCGGTACATCTGGCCTAATATGCACAAGGAGATTGGTGCTTGGTGTAAAACCTGCGTCCACTGTCAGCAATCGAAGGTGTCTCGTCACGTCAAACACCTTCCGTCTCAAATTGTTGCTCCGGATAAGCGCTTCGAGCATGTTCACGTGGACATTGTCGGTCCACTGCATGAGGACAATGGGTTCCGATTGTTGAAGATAACCGTTCTTCCTGTATTTAAAACTCGATATTCTTGTTATATGGTGTTGAGCTAATGAGAGTGGGGAGATTGTTTTTGTTTTATACCCGAGGTGAGCTCGAGGACTCTCGTCTCGAACAGTGTTAGAGTCGTACGAACATTTGTTGAGATAACAGCACCTACAAACATTCAATTTCGTTCCTTTAAAATATATAATAACTTTTATACCTCAAATAAAATCTTAACACCGATATATATTGACAATGATTGACCGATTCACTCGTTGGCCAGAGGCTGTACCCATGAGAGATATTGAAGCCAAAACAGTAGCTAGAGTCATGTATGATACTTGGATAGCTCGATTTGGAGCACCAAAAATAGTCACTACTGACCAAGGATCACAATTTGAAAGTCAGTTCTTCAATGCACTCTTATCTCTCATCGGTTGCCGCCGAATCCGGACAACGGCGTACCACCCAGCCTCCAATGGGTTGGTTGAGCGTTGGCACAGGTCACTTAAGGCAGCGATTATGTGCCACACTGACATAGGGATGTTGATATTTTTAAAAGTATCGATATATATGATATCGATATTTTTAAAATATATCAATACCGCATATCGATATATCAGGAAAAAATATCGATATTTCGATATATCGGTTCTTTTTTTTTAATTATCGAGGTAGAATTTAAACAAATTATATGTTATTTTCGTTATGTTTATTCAGGTACTGGGAAAAATACACAAATATAAAAATTAATTAATCAATTAAACCAGTATTTTAAAAATGCATTAAAGGTAAAATATATGCTTACTTTGCAGAAATTAAATTCCTCACTCACTGTAGTCACCATACCTGAATTATTGTCACAAGTATCTGAAGTACTTGTTGTTGCACGTGCAACGATTGTTTGATCATTTTTATTGTTTTTGTTTTTATTTTTTATATTCAATTGAGCGTATGCATTATGGCGTTTATTTTTTAAGTGTGTGGCTAAATTTGTGGTATTTCCACTAGTTTTATAAGTCTTTCCACACAAATTGCATGATACATTTCTCATGTCTATCTTTTTAAAATAGTTCCATACAATCGAATTCGCTGCAGACGACATTTTTTAATAATTACACTCCACTACACGAAATGAAAATGAATTTTACACCGCAAACATTTGTGGCAAAAGCGGAAATGACGTTCCTCTTTATCTTTCTCTTTCTACCCGTATTTCGGTCTCTTTCTTTCATTAGCTTGTTTCTTTGCTACTTCCGCTTTTGAAATGGCGGCAACCAATCAACGACGATACTGCTGTGGTGTACTCCGATGTGCACCATGATGTACTCCATGGTGTACTCCGATTAATTAATTTATCACAAAAAAACGATAATTTGTAATTTTAAAAAAATATATCGATGCCGATATTGAGATTTTAATATCGAACTATCGATATATCGGATTGAAAAATATCATCCGAAACTATCGATATTTGGCGAAAAAAATATCGATATTTCGATATATCGATATTATATCAACATCCCTACACTGACAGCGCACGGTGGTCCGAATCGACGAAAACGTGAAAACAAATTCTTACGGTCACATTTCACCATTTATCATTATGAAGTTGGTCATTCCAGGGGTTTTTGGGGTCGCAGAATCTCATTCCGAGGTCAAAATTTTTATTAAATTAAAACTAAACCCTGGAGGTGGGGGGAAATGTTGATAAAAAAATGTTATGTTTTTTTAAACCGTCCTGTCTGATTTAATTACGTTATTGGAAGATAAGTACTGCATCAGATTTTGAAAAATTAACATAGATCGCATTTTTAAGATAGCAAAAGGTATTGAGCGCGCGGAAGGTAGAAGGTCAATAATTTCTATAAATTCACACTTCAGATATTGAAAGTGCTTTCATTTATCCATAAGATGAAATTGTGCATTCATTCGATGTTATTAAAATATATAAAAAGTCATAAATAACTGAAATACGAGATGGTCGTTTTTAATCGCATGTTACATTTTTCGGAATCGAGAGACATCTTTGAAACTTACATTATTTAATAGTCCATAGTTTAAGGAATGTATGTGCAAAAGGAGAAGTTGCACTTTTTTGCGACTTCCGAGTAATAACCAATTATGTGGGCAGCAATCAGGCCGCTTGCGCGGAAGAAGTAAGTATCTGCGTTCCGCCAACATGCTTCTACATATATTTCTGAAAATATGGAAGAAAACATATTTAAGTAAAATAGAAAGTGATAATAGTTAAACATATAATATAAATATATTGTAGTAATTGAAACTCCCTGTACTTAAGGAACTCGACACCCTTTATTTCACACTATACGTGTCTGTCCGCTATCGCGTTCTTACAGAGACTACTTACTCGCTAATGTGACACACCTCGTAACCGTCTTCCTCGCTCTATCTCACTCTCTCTCGCTCACTCATTCTCTCACTCAGTCCCTCTCTAGCAAGACACACAGCGCTTGTAAATCTGGTGCTACCATATAAATATACAAATATGCAAATAATTAATATGTTAATCTTTACGTTAACTTACATTTCATTCTAAACACATATGTTGTGTTTCGTCTGTGCTCTCGTCGGTTTCTGGTTCAGTTACTGGCAAAACAATAAATTCCATAAAATCTGAATCTATTTTTTTTTATTTCCACTAACAATAAGTAGTTACATGCGAAAATAGTAACGCCTGCCTGCACTGGTAATATAAAGTAATAAAATGTTCGCCTACCCAATACAGCAAATGAAGGTAAAGTTAAAATTTGGCCAGCACATGTTTCAAGACTTGCAGGTAAGATATACAGTGTCCCATCAGACACAGGAAAAATGCAATTTCTTACCAAATGCTTTAGGAATACATTGTTGTATCTGTTAAAATAATGACTATAAAACAATTTTATTTACGACTTATACCAAAAATATTTTTCCATATAGTCACAGGTATTTTCAGAAATATATGTAGAAGCAAGTTGGAGGGATGCAGACACTTACTTCTTCCGCGCAAGCGGCCTGATTGCTACCCACATAATTGGTTATTCTATAAAAAACATTATTTAGCATAACATCACATAAAAACATAAACTTTGGAAATTAAAGATATTAAAAATTAATTTTTTGTAAATTAAATATTAGCTATAAAATAAAAAATTTACTTCAAATTTACAAAATTTATGTTTTATATAATCTGCTAACTATAGTTTATTTATTTGTATTAGCTGATATATTTTTTTATTTTATATTAGAAATAAGATAAAAACTATTAAAATTGAGATATAATTTAAAAATATTAGATTTAACCCTTCGTGGTCACACGGGGTGTATTGTACCCCAAGAGCAATTTTTGATTTGAAATTCCGCACCTTTACATCTTCCAAAGAGGATTTATCGCAACAAAAAAAATAAAAAACTTTTTAAAAAATCTGTATTTTACCACGACGATGGAAAATCGCTCGTTTTCAACTACAAATTTTAGCATATCAAAATTTACATTTCTAGAAAAAGACTATTAGACCATGACTGTATAAGTATTACGAACGTAGAATTATCACTGAAAAGTTAAAAGATTCAAAAATACGAAAATGGTAACTCAAAAAATGACGCTGGGGTACAGTGAACCCCGTGTGACCAACTTGTGATTATAAGAAGGTGTGACCACGAAGGGTTAAATCAGCTATACTTAGCAGTTTATATAAAACATAAATTTTGTAAATTTGAAGTAAATTTTTTATTTTATAGCTAATATTTAATTTACAAAAAAGTAATTTTTAATATCTTTAATTCCCAAAGTTTATGTTTTTATGTGATGTTATGCTAAATAATGTTTTTTATAGATTAAACAAAAAAATACAGCATTTTATGCAGTCCTCCGTTATTGCTGAGCCCTTCACGAGTATTTAAAAAAAAAAATTATTGAAATCGGTCAAGATTTGCGCTGTCTAGCGATTTTTGTCCAAAATCGCACACTGTGCGGCAGTTTAGACGAGTGAACGATACAATGTCGCACCGCTCCACAGTGGTCCGAATCGACGAAAACGTGAAAAAAAATCCTTACGCTCCCGTTTCACCATTTATCATTATGAAGATGGTCATTCCAGGGGTTTTTGGGGTCGCCGTATCTGATTCCGAGGTCAAAATTGTTATTAAATTAAAACTAAGCCCTGTAGGTGGGGGGAAATGTTGATAAAAAAATGTTATCTTTTTTTTACAGTTGTAAGCAATATACGGGGGAGAGGCGCGCAGGATGACGCAAAAGGTTCCGTATGATTGTAGGAATTAAAGTGACACGTATTCCGTTTAAACTGTAAGCTTTATTAGTGACTTTCCCATAGATCGGTCCGTACTCGAGAGACGGTCGTCGACAGGACGTCGCCGACCGTCCCGCCAACGCTTTCCCTTTTTATGACTTTAGTCCTTAAGGTCTTTCCCTTCGAGAGGGGATGACTCTTGAAGAAATGCACATGGCCTGTTCCAACCGCTTGCCTACATCGAAATTTCCTACATTCGGCCATACTGACGTCATGTCTGTCCTCAGACTTTACAGATGTTATGGTTTAAGAAAATAAAATTACAAGTATCATCATAGCACAATACCGTTGTATTGTTTACAATCATATATGGATTCCGTTGTACCCCTTTTGGGTTGGAGTACTCTTTGTACTCCTCGTTGGACGTCACCCTGCCTGAGACACCGTTGTATCTGTCTGGTTCGACGCTATATAGATACCGTTGTATCCCTTAAATTGAGAATATACTTTATATTCTTCGTGAGACATCACCCTGCCTGAGATACCGTTGTATCCGTCTGGTTCGATGTCTGATAGATACCGTTGTATCCCTTAAATTGAGAGTACACTTTATACTCTTCGCGAGACATCACCCTGCCTGAGATACCGTTGTATCTGTCTGGTTCGACGCTATATAGATACCGTTGTATCCCTTAAATTGAGAATATACTTTATATTCTTCGCGAGACATCACCCTGCCTGAGATACCGTTGTATCCGTCTGGTTCGATGTCTGATAGATACCGTTGTATCTGGGCTTAACCTTGTTGATATCGTCGTGTCGTAACGCACCTTGCGTCTTTTGTTCCGTCAAGACCCTTCGGTCTTCCGTCGTTATCAGGTAAGGGCCGTTGCCCCTTTCGTAGGCGCCGTTGCTCCGATCGGTGATGGTTGTATTATAAGTGCCACCTGTACTTTCTGCACTTTGCCTCGCGTTCAAGATATACGTACAATCTTTTACGCCCTCTTATTGGGTTTATTTTTCTGTAACAAAATCGAATGAATAAATGATAAAGCTTATTTACTTAAACATTACTTCGTACTTCTGGAAAAGAATATTAATTAAAATGGGAGAATCGTGAACGTTTTTGTAGTGGATTATACTTAGTCATCGTTCCCTTGAATGAAAATCCAGGGTTTTAATTTATCAGCTGCAACGACTGTTCGTAGCCGTTTCACCCCTTCACGTAGATCCTCTACGTCGTAACGATTGTTTGGTAACATAAGCAACTACCGCCATGTTCCCACCTTCCTGTTGTTGAACGATCATGGCTCCAACACCTAACGAGCTCGCGTCCGTATGTAATTCGGTAGGCTTCGTCAAATAAAAAATACATAATACAGGTCGTATAATTAATTTCTTTTTCTGACTCTGAAAGGCGGTACGGTTGATATGCAATTGGTTCTTCGGTAAAACATTTAATTTCTATTTCGGTGATATTCGTTCTTCCCAAATCTTTCGTGGATGATGATACGCAATCACGAAATTCCTCCATTAACGCGATTAATGCATTTCGCTCTCGCTTCTTCATGTTTCCAAAATTTGAATTTAAACTTGTTTTCACGACGCAAACGTCCACAATCTGCGGGTTTTTACACCGCCTTAAATCATTAAAAACAATTTGCGTTCCCTTCTTTAGCATGATTATATGATCCTGTTGTAAGAAATCAAGTCCCAGAATGACGTCGTAAGCTGTATAATTATCTGGTACGACAAATGAGCCTATGTCTGCTTTTACATGTTGTACGGTAATTGTAACCAGTGCTATTGTATTGACTATGGTTGCCTGTCCCGCCAAAAAATCCTTTATATACCGTGTTTTCTACCGGTTTCGTGCGAATGCCATATTTTATAATTATGGTAGTGTGTATTATTGTCCGTGCGCTACCAGTATCAATTAAACTTTTTACCCTCCTGTGTACAATCCTCCTTTTTGTGTCCCAATCTTTTACACAGGGTACACTCGATTTTCGGCCTCCTACACTCTCTCGCCCGATGTCCCATTTTGCCGCAGTTGAAGCAGGTAGCTGTTGTCGCCGTTGCTTTCGTCTTTTCCTGTTCCTGCGATTGTTGAAACGGTTGTCGACTGACCGCCCGTTCGGATTTTTCCCTCTTGTCCTCTTTACCTGGCATATCACCCATTGCACTCATGGCCGCATACAAATCGTTCGGATCCATGTGTCTTGCCGATCGTATAGCACGAGCAATATTTTCATCCGTAATTCCGAAAATCACCATGTCTACGATTTTTTCGTCACTTAAACTGATATCCAGCCATCTAATCAGGTTAATGTTCTGGAAGCAATAATCACCTAACGACTGGCCTGGCTTGGTTTCATACAAATCAGCTTCCCTCAATGATCTGGAGAACGGCATCCTTCTTCGAAATTGAGCCACTAAGTGTACTTTTGTTGCGGCCCACGTACAAGTACCCACTCGCATCTGTGTGTCGTGCCATTGGCGAGCATGTCCACGCAGCCTTGTTGCAATTAAGCGCATCATGCTCCGGTCGTCCCATTCAAAACGATGCGCTAAATCGTCTACGTGCCTCACCCAATTCTCTATGGATAGATCTTCCTTCGCTGGATCGTAAGTTGGGAGTAGATTTTCATCTCCGGGCCACGCGTGTGTCGATACTTTCGCACTTGCCGTGGATTCCCGTAACGATTGTTCCCGTTCGTGCCGATTACTGTTGGATACACTCCGTGGTTGTGAGTCCAACCGTACCGGGCTTCGCGACTTAGTTTCGCGCCTTCTCGGACTAGGGGTAAACAGTGTAGTTGTTGGCCATCTAAGCCAGAGGTTCACTTAAGCGTTGAATTATAAGTCTTATTTTGCTAGCTTAAAGAACACAATTAGTGTTAATAACTGTAAAACGACTCTAATAATCTAGAAATAGAATTTGTTTAAAGAAAGAGTAGAAAGATAAAACAAAATTTTACAGAAAATACGTTTCCTACGAAAAAACATAGTTATTGGCCAGACGAAGGCAATGATTGGCCGATCGTCTGGCAGTTATTGGCCACTATTTCGTAACCTATATGTTGTTACATATAGGTTATGTTTATACCCTATCTAATTCTTAATGCTCTAAGACCTAATTATGAAATAATGTAAATTTAAATGTAAATATATAAAAAATGGATATATTTTATTTATGTATTTATTTTACATACAAATGATCATAAAGCGCCACCTTTATAGAATGCAAATCTTAAAGGAAAAATAAAACCATACCATACCATACAAAACAAAAATATATTTATTTAGTGGAGAACAACATTTGGTGTTATATCTTATAAGTACCTATAAAAAGAATAAACTATAAACTACTCTTTGGTTACTTCAAATATCTTTCAACTACTTTTTAACTGTTTTTTACTAAGAATATTTTCCTTGGGCATACTTCGTTGCTTAAAATCGTTGGTGTTACTTTCTGAATGACCATCTCGGTTTCAATATTCTCAACATTGTCAATTTTTTCCTTTTTAATATTCAATTTCTTTTTTTGTTGTTGCTTTTGCAACATTGCTATTTTTTTGTTTTCTTTTTCTTTTTCTTTTGCCTGTTTTTTTCATAATTTCAAGCTTCCTAGCATCTTTTTTTTTATTTTCTATTTTCTGCTTTTCAAACTTTTTTTCTTCGTCCAATTTCCACTGTAGTGATGTGATTGCAAAAGATCTAGAGACGCGGTAGCGTCTCGACGCCAAGTACAGGAAAGAAAGTACAGAAAAGACACCCTATATATGGCGACTGTCGCTACTGCTATCATTTACTCGTCGCGAAGCTAATCCAACCTAACCTGAAACTTATTTCATTAATATCTCATCACGCCTGCAATATTTCCTAAATTTAATGGTATTTTTCTTATGTAAACCACATATAAGCTTTCGAATAAGACCAAGTTCAATAAAATCGGTCCACGCATGACAGAGATATCGTAATATCATGTCATGGATCTGTCAGAAATAAGATTTTTCTTCTGATTCTTCTTCTCCAGTCAAAATTTTCGTCGACATAATACGTACACTAGGCGGCAAAATCGGCTTCCCTCCGGAAATTTGGCAACGTTGCATGTCACTAGAATTACTGAGTTATGCCTAGTGACATGCAACGTTGCCAAATTTCCGAGGGGAAGCCGATTTCGGCCCTTAGTGTATACGCGTTACACGCACACCTGCAGCCAAAAAACTAGTGTATGTTTCGTTCGTCGACTCTCGAGATTATTCGGCCGGGATCGTCGTCCGTCATTGTATATATATATATATACCTATGTATACTATTTTGAATTTTATAACCTACCAAGTGTCATTCCATCATAACCTGCAAGTGTCAAATAAGGTAAGTTGTCCAAATTTGAAATGTCACGAGTTTTTACACTAAATAGGCGACTGAATTATTGTCTCAATTAACAAGGTAAGTCGCCAAATTTATTTAATAGATTTCTTATGTAGAGTCGCAGACTTGGAAGTTGTCCGGAGAAGGTTCGACAGAGAAGCACCTTCTTTCGCATAAGTTTCTAGAAATTTGTACCATGCTTGTACAAAATAATATATTGTAGTAGAAAATTGCATTGAATTTAAATTGCCAGATATTTGTATTTGTATACCAGTTTATATTTTATGTAAAGCTTATTATATTATAGATAGAAATGAAGGGGACGCACAGGACTTCGATAAAAATGAAGGAGACGCACAGGCTTGGATAGTAGAATTGAAGGGGACGCACAGGCTTGGATGGATAGAAATGAAGGGAATGCACAGGCGTGGAGGTTGTCCGGAGAAGATTAGATAGATAGACAGAGCATCTTGTTTCGCACAAGTTTCTGGAACTTTGTCAAATAAGGTAAATCGACAAAATTTGTCTAAAGACATAGCATTAAGAATTATTAAGAAAATAGATTATGGTGGACTGCTTGCAATGTAAAGCAAGTCACATTAGTAAAGAAAGTACACTGAAAACACATCTCCGTTGATGCTTTTCAATCTTTTGTGAAAGACATTCGTAATACTTTAATTAATAAAATCCACAGTAGTTTCTACGCTATTCATTAATTTTACTAGTTTTCCATTAACAATATTTCAATTCACCAATAAATATACTAAACCAACACCAATAGAAATATTGAATCTCTTCATTCATTTTTGCTAAATTACCATTAGCATTTTTTAAATATCCTTGAACAAAACTTTCTACCATATGTTCTCACCTCCTTCGGACACATTATGTAGTCTCTACACTCACTAGAGCAAAAGACTACTCTATAAGTTCTACAGTAAGGTATATAACTAAAATGTGGCTTTTATATTTATTTACAGATAATCGAAGCAGAAGATGATGCAGTGCGATCTACATCAGAGAAAAAAATTTATTGAAACATAGCATTATTATTATTATATTAATTAAATGAGTTTATTCATATGTTTGCTTAATATCTGAAAATTCAAATTTTTAAATAAATCAATTCCACCAATCCCAATTATCCGAAGATTATTCGTAGTTTGATATCACAAAAAAATGAAGATAATAATAAATATAATATTTTAAAAATTATCTAAAGTCATTCGCTATGCAAATTATCTTTGTAAAAAGAAGTGAGATCCCCCCAAAAAACTTCAAAAAAGTAAAAAAATTACGCCAAGTACATGAAATCACAAAAAAATAGAAGAAAATATACAATCCCCCCCAAAATAGAAGGAAATATACAATATAAAAAAATATGTGAAATCAAAATGAGCTGCAAGTACATAAAGGTGCTTTCCAACTGCGCTTAGGATGACACAACTACAAATACACAGCTAAAATGCTGTGTTCGTACATTCTATTACTCATATCGCGGACATTTTAATTAACCCATCAGAATAAAAGAATCCCATTTAAAAACATTGTTGTAAATTAATAGCTTTACAAAATTAATGATATACAAAAATTGCGCGAATTATAACAATGGTTATTTATATAATGATATTTTAATAGGAATAAATATTTTATTCAAAATACTTGGCGCTGCGAAACCGAAAAAATGTTAATTGGTTTAGTATTAATAATTTGCAACAGCTCCCTTACAATGTATACCTACACACATTCACGAACGCACGCACAAGAAAGAAAGGAAAATATTAATGCAATTTATACATATATATTTATTCAGTTTAGCAACACCAATTCGAGGAGCAGCGCCAAGTATTTTGAATAAAATATTTATTCCTATTAAAATATCATTATATAAATAACCATTGTTATAATTCGCGCAATTTTTGTATATCATTAATTTTGTAAAGCTATTAATTTACAACAATGTTTTTAAATGGGATTCTTTTATTCTGATGGGTTAATTAAAATGTCCGCGATATGAGTAATAGAATGTACGAACACAGCATTTTAGCTGTGTATTTGTAGTTGTGTCATCCTAAGCGCAGTTGGAAAGCACCTTTATGTACTTGCAGCTCATTTTGATTTCACATATTTTTTTATATTGTATATTTCCTTCTATTTTGGGGGGGATTGTATATTTTCTTCTATTTTTTTGTGATTTCATGTACTTGGCGTAATTTTTTTACTTTTTTGAAGTTTTTTGGGGGGTGTTCGTTTACTATTTTTCTTGCCAGTACGTTTTGGTGTCGGTGGTCTTTGTAGAAAATCATTAAAGTTTTTTGAACAATCTCTTCGATGATTGAGGGACAAATCAAGTGCCTCATTAGTCTTAAACTCGTCAGGTACTGTAGCATTATCTTCATTCATTTCATAATTTTCTATATCACAGTTATTAATTTCTATTATATTATTCTTATTATTACTTCCTATAATTATAGGTACATTTTCTAAATCTATGTACTCATTAGCACTAATTTGTGACTGTAATAATTCGCCAGGTACTGTAGCATTATCTTCATTCATTTCATATTTTTCTATATCACAGTTATTAATTTCTATTATATTATTCTTATTATTACTTCCTATAATTAAAGGTACATTTTCTATAATATATACATTAATATTAATTTGTGAATGTAATAATTCAGGTAAGTGTGAGTACCCATTACCATTCATTTCTGATGGCGTAACTTGTTTCTTGTCCATAGCATTTGAGATCTTCTTATATTGTTGTAACAGTTTGTGGAGAGTAGAGAACTCTTTTGATTTCCCTGGTAATGTAACATTTTCTCCTGAAAATGTTTCAAATTCTTGTAATACTTCAACGCCCAATATATTAACAAAATCTTCAAATGGAAGTGCTGCTTCATCGAGTGGGTGTTCACTTTGGTTTTCTGTATTTTTTTCAATAATACTAAGGCACTTCGTATAATCGATGGCGTTTGGGTCCCACGGATATAAACCACATGCTTTAAATCCATTTCTGACAGTTTGACCATCTGAGGAAAATTTGTCTATGGTTTTTCTTAAAAGTGGTGCCATTCTATCCAGTGTTAACATTCCTGTAGGATTGTCTTGCCTCCATTCCAAAACACTCTTTTTCCATAGATTTTTGATTGGTTTAAAGGCTGCAACATCAGCTGGTTGCAGTATTCTAGTGGCATTGGGGTATAAACAAATAACAATAATATCCAATTTCGAGCAGAGGTTGCTGGCCTGTAAATTGATGTGGCTACTATGTCCATCCACAAATAAAATAACTGGAAATGTTATTTTCTCTTTTCTCAGATGCGGGTAAAAAATATTTTGAATGTATTCGCAGAATAGGTCCGAATTCATCCACCCACTCTGCGTAACACCAATACCCCAATCTTCAGGTACAGATTTAGCAATTACCAATGGTAACCTCTTGTATGGATACACAAGTGTAGGTGGAGTTGTGACTCCGCTTGCATTAAATGTAAAAAGTGCAGTTAAATTTAATTTACTGTTTCCTTTATCTATTTCGTAAACATTGTGTACTCCACAAGGAGCTATTACATTTTTTAGTTTAGGGCACACCATAAAGGCTGTCTCGTCACTATTGAATACCCTTGTTGGATCTTGTAAAATATGTATGTACTTATTTGTAACTAGATAATGTTCTATTTGGCTAAACCAATTACGAATGTCATTTTCACTGACATTGGCACTAGCCCGCGTAACACTTTCTGCATAGCGTTCTCTGAGGGTTGGATTTCTTCTCAGAAAACTTTTGTATCATGCATCCCCAGGGGTATTGTTCCGGAATGGATTTTTTAAACCAGTTTCAACCAAGAACTGTTTGACGCTGGCTTGAACATTCTCCTTTCTTCTAGGGAATCCTTTTTTATTGCACTCAGTAATCCATTTAACTAAGTCATCCTCTCTACTCTGACTTAGTACAGGAGGGGCCCTCGACTTATTTTTACAAATGCATCACTCATTCTGAATTGTATGGTTGATCGTGGGACACCAAACATTTTTGAAGCCATACGCTGCGGCATGCCTTTCCTCACAGCATCTATAGCGTTTTGCATTCGTTCTTCAGAATATTTTTTATCACATTTATTTCCTGCTTTTACTTTCGGCATTGTTGAAAATCCAAAATTCCTAAATTATATTCATAAAATGAGACTAAATGTAATGTAATATTATTAAATTTAAAATATATAACCTATAATACCTTTTCTATTTAAATGTTTCAATATTATATTATTGTAGTATTGCACTTTTTACATTATCTTAATTGTATTAAATAGAATTTTCTCTTAAAACAACCGTTTAACATCAGTTTAACACCATTACACCGAAACGGCCAAAGCCTGGTGAATGGTGGCCAACAACTGTTTTACCCGTTGGCCTCGTGGCCAATGACTGTACTAAGACACTATTTACATTACAGTTCTTGGCCACCTATAATTTTTGCAATAATATATAATATTAGTGAATAAATAATCCTTTTTTATAAAATTTAAACCTTTATTTGTCTATATAACGAATATGAGAGTTATATATATATCGTAAATACATTAAATTATCTAAGAATTGCCTGATGTAACCGTATGGCTATTCAATTCAATCATATAGTTTTCAAGCATCAATTTCAAGATGTCTATTTTTTACACGTAGTATAGCAATGAGTAGCGAAATATTGATTGCATTCGACGCATGAAAGTACAAGGTATCTGAATATAGTCATTATAAAACGCATAATGTACATTATTTCTTAATATTCATCTCTTTTAAAAAAATGGCCAATCACTGCCGGGTGGCCAACAACTACACTGTTTACCCCTACGCGATTTTGAGCGAACACCGCGTGAACGACGTTCGATACTTCGCGAACGCGACTGTGTCCTCCGCCGTCGGGACGCGCGCGTTGGAGATTGCGACTCCGATTGCGTCCGTTGGAGAAATTCAGTCATTAAACTCTCCAGTTTACCGAGACGCGTTTCCAAATCGCCATTGTTCGTACCACCAGCGGCACCTTCCCGCTCACGATCACGTGACTCGTTATTCATATTAAGAGTTTCTTAAATACCGTAATTACTAATGAAATTTACTATAATACACTTAACGGAACACTTAACGTAATAATTAGTATATACACTTTTTTTTGTTATATCTAATATGTGTCTTTGCACTTCACTGTCTTTTGTCCAATAGTTTTCACAAAACTATCACACGATAAACTTTGGTATATCCCACTTCTGATATGTAAGCAATATACGGGGGAGAGGCGCGCAGGATGACGCAAAAGGTTCCGTATGATTGTAAGAATTAAAGTGACACATATTCCGTTTAAACTGTAAGCTTTATTAGTGACTTTCCCATAGATCGGTCCGTACGCGAGAGACCGTCCCGCCAACGCTTTCCCTTTTTATGACTTTAGTCCTTAAGGTCTTTCCCTTCGAGAGAGGATGACTCTTGAGGAAATGCACATGGCCTGTTCCAACCGCTTGCCTACATCGAAATTTCCTACACAGTCCTGTCTGATTTGATTACGTTATTTGAAGATAATTACGGCATCAGATTTTGAACAATTAACATGGATAGCGTTTTTTAGATAGCAATAGGTATTGAGCGCGCGGAAACTAGAAGGTCAATAATTTCTATAAATTCACACTTCAGATGTTGAAAATGCTTTCATTTATCCATAAGATGAAATTGTGCATTCATTCGATGTTATTAAAATATATAAAAAGTTATAAATAACTGAAATACGAGATGGTCGTTTTTAATCGCATGTTACATTTTTCGGAATCGAGAGACATCTTTGAAACTTACATTATTTAATAGTCTATACTTTAAGGAATGTATGTGCCAAAGGAGAATTTGCACTTTTTTACGACTTCCGAGTAATAACCAATTATGTGGGTAGCAATCAGGCCGCTTGCGCGGAAGAAGTAAGTATCTGCGTCCCTCCAACATGCTTCTACATATATTTCTGAAAATACCTGTGACTATATGGAAAAATATTTTTGGTATAAGTCGTAAATAAAATTGTTTTATAGTCATTATTTTAACAGATACAACAATGTATTCCTAAAGCATTTGGTAAGAAATTGCATTTTTCCTGTGTCTGATGGGACACTGTATGGGCGGTATTCATAAACGTGTCTTAAGATTAAGATCGTCTTAAGCATTTGCTCAAGATGCCGCCTAGATTCATAAACGTGACTTAAGCAAATGCTTAAGGTTGTGCTTAAGCATTTGCTTGAGGAAAATCTTGTTCAAATAAGTAAATGCTTGTATGACGTCACATGTTCTTAAGATCGTCTTGAGCATTTGCTTAAGATGCCGCCTAGATTCATAAACGTGACTTAAGCAAATGCTTAAGGTCGTGTCTTAAGCATTTGCTTGAGATGATCTTATTCGAGTCTCAAGACGATCCTATTCTCGCAAAGTGTGGTAATATTCTCAAGACAACGTTTTCGACGTCTTAAGACCATCCTATTGCATCCTATACGACCATTACCCGCCATTACTTTTACGTAAAAGAAGCGAATAGTTGAAGTGAAAAATGGATTTATTGGACTTTGCCATTGACGTTAATATTGATATTGACATCGAAAATATTGATATTGACGATATTAATGATCACAATGATCATAGAATAGCGGCCAATAGGCTAAACCAAAGATATATACGGGACGGTCAAAATCCTTATGACCTGTATGATGCGGAGGAATTCAAAAGGCGATTTCGTTTTTCGAAGGACTCCGTAATGTTTGGTATTCTACCAAAAATCTACGACAGACTTGCAAAATATGACAACCGTGGCTCACCCATTTCACCAGAATTGAAACTACTGGTGTGTACGATATTATGCAACTGCAAGTTTTCAGGTAAGTTGCAAATATAATATTCTATTTTTAACGTCTGAAATATTGATAATTAAAGAGTGTGCATGAGGAAAATTGTTTAAAATATATTTGTAGCAACTGCTCGGTGACGCTATGCACATCTCCCAACCGACAGTGTCGAGAATTATTTTCCGTGTAAGCTACTTACTGGCTAGTTTACTTCAAGAATTTATAAAAATGCCAAGGGACTTTGACGCACGCATGGAGAATCGCCGATTATTCATTGACCTTGGGAAAGGAAATGGAGCAATCGGTCTACCGGGTATTGATGGAGCTATTGACTGCACACATATCAGGCTGTCGTCCACGAGATTTAACAATATTGCGGAAATTTTCCGGAACCGTAAAGGTTATTTTTCACTCAACGTACAAGTAGGTTTTCATTCGAGTTTTTAATTCATAATTGAAATACTATTATGGCTCATCACTTATGTGATTGAATATCACTCCATTTTTTTAGTCTCCAAGTTATTCTTTTTATTTTTTTAATTATCATCTTTGTTCCAGGCTGTCGTTGGTCCGAGGATGGAGTTCTTGGACATAGTACCAGAGTGGCCTGGTAGTGCCCACGACAGCCGTATATTTTGGAACTCTCTACTGTATATGCGGTACTTTGAACACCGACTGGATGGCATGCTTGTTGGTGATAGAGGGTATCCGTGCTTACATTTTTTAATGACGCCACTTACAAATCCACGAACAGACGAAGAATTGACGTAATTATTCTGTTTTTTTTAAATTATCATGTTGTTGAGTATGAATAAGAATTATATTTTTTGACTGACTGTTGTATCATTGCAGCTATAACAATATCCAAAGTAGAACGCGCATCATTGTGGAACGGACTTTTGGCGTTTGGAAACGAAGGTTTCCATGTTTGTCACGCGGATTAACGACTAAATTGATCTGCTCTACCACAACTGTTGTGGCATGTGCAGTGTTGCACAACATGTCGTTAATCTTCAATGACATATTGCCAGAAGATGATGATTCTAATGATGATGAGGATATTAATGAAGAAGTACCAGTGGCTCCAGGACAAAATGTTCACAATACCAATGGCTTTGCTGTTCGTGAGGCGCTAATTGCTCGGCTTTTCAACTAATAACAGACACGGACGCACACACAAATCGGCTCTTTTCAGAGCCACCCTGATGTACAAAGTCCGACCGAGTAACCTCCTCGTGGTGTACATCGGGTAATGCTAATACCGGCGGCATAATAACTATAAAATCATCTATATATATTGAAATAATCTGATTTTGTGTATGTGAAATTATTAATATTAGTATTATTATTTGTTAGGAAGTGGTATAGGCGGATCCCACTAGCGGGAACGAAAAACTTCCGGCCTTTTTGTCTACACGTTTGTCTATCTATGAATAGGAAAGGAAACCTACAGGTATTCATCCAAGACGATCCAACTAATTCCCCCCATCCAATATTATTTCGCAAAATATATCAAGTATATCAATTATGTAAAGAAAAAAATTAAATGGAATCTGCACTCTCTGGGGTGTTTTTAATTTTACATTACATCGGTTTAGTGGTTGAGTTGTGATTATGGAACGAACAATACAACGTTTCATGTTTATATATTAGTTTAATATGATAGAAGCAAGCACTACACCGCAGTAGAGAAGAGTTATTTTTTGCAAGTAATAGACAAGTACAAGCATGTAATAGAATGTAAAAAAAGCAATGTTACTACATTGTGGGAAAAAGAATTGGCATGGTCCAATATTTGCGAGGATTTCAATAACTCGTCAGTGACAATGCAACAGGTACTTAAAACAGAGATGGTCTAATGTAGGTACCCTTCTTCTTTTGCTAATAGCAACTCAGCCAATTGAGTTTTTGCTGAAGCAGCTTTTATCTCCAATTCATTAAGTTCTTTTAAATGCTCTTTTTTGAGCTTAGCCATTCTCTCTTCGTGTGTCATAATATTTTTTAGTCTTATTATTTTTAATTCCTCTTCAGTTTCTTTGACTTTTTGCCTTTTTGGGGGTTGTTCGTAGAAATTTTTACCTCGTGAAGTCGATTGATTATTATCTTCTGCCATTAATGTGTCATTGTTATATGTTACTGTGTTCATGAAATTTTCACTGTCATATTCGTTTGTATTCTCTCTTGCATCTAAATTCAGTATTATTAAGTTACTATTCTTTGCTCTCTCAGTTCTTATTACATTTTATAATCAAATTTGACAACTATAGGTAACTGAACTTACCTTCTAATTCGTGATCAAGCATATTAGGTGTAAAAGGAATTGGCGCATTGGTCATTAACATTGGTACAATTGCTGCTACCTCTGGGTCAACTTCTGGCAAGGGCATTTCTGGCCCTCCACCAGTAGCAAACCTATTTTGTTTTTCCCTTGTTAAAATTTCTCGATGGGAATGTTTTAAATTAGTCCACAGTTTTTTGAGTTGGTGCATGTCCCAGACAGCACACAGACATCTGAAGGACATCTTAAAGACGTCTGGAGTCAGACGTTCCAGACGTCTGTAAGACGTCCGTGAACGTCGTTTTTACGTCTTATACAAGTCTTTGGCACGTCTTATGTCACGAATCAAGACGTCTTAAAGATGTATTTAAGACGTCTTACAGACTTCTTTAAGATGTCTTTTCGCAGACGTCTTAAAGACGTCTTTATCAGGTCCAAGTTCAGAAAAAAAACTTGACGGTGACGAGAGGACTCGAACCCAGGACTTTCCGTTTACGAAGCAATCGTTATCCGCACCTACCCAACACACTTCCTTATAAATACTTCCAAATTCTAGTTACATATACATTGTATTAATTGTTTATAAAAAACGCGCATTACAGCGAAATATTCTACAGAATATTATTATTAAATGTCTTTAAGGGACAATGACAATTACGATATAACAATAATTGTGAATAGGCGAGGTTCAGCATATGTGCTGCTCTACAACCTAACCTAATCATTATTCGACCTCTAGACTCATTTCACACACTGTCATATAATTGTATTAAAGAAAAATTGACGAAACAAATGTACGATAATTGTGTTACTATATGTTTAATATTCCATGCAAATGGTGCAAAAATTTGCAAATCCTTGCGCCGGTCCTGCCTTAAGATTGCTTTTTACGGACGTCATTCGGATGGCTTTTTACCGACGTCTTTAAGATGTCTTTTAACAGACGTCTTTAAGATGTCTTATGAGCGTGTTAAAGACGTCTTTCACACGTCCGTACGGCGACTGAAAGATGTCTTTGTCACGAATCAGGACATTCAGACGTTCAGACGTAAAACAGACTTAAAATGGACGTCTATGAGACGTCGTGTGCTGTCTGGGGTTTCTCTATAAAATAAAAGAAAATTAGCACAAAATGATAAGTATGTGTGCTTTTTATTTCTGGAGAATCTGGCCCTGAACATGTTAAGCTCATGCTTATCTGTTGCATTATCACTGAGGAGTTATTAAAATCCGCGCAAATATTGGACCATGCCAATTCTTTGTCCCGCAATGTAGTAACATTGCTTTTTTTACATTCTATTACATGCTTGTACTTGTCTATTATTTGCAAAAAATAACTTTTTCTACTGCCGTGTAGTGCTTAGCTCGTTTTTCGTCTTTATTTGCGGCAATTGCAGACATTTTTACGATAGTAACCAGAAATGTGTTTGAAATTTAAAAGTGACGCTCGACGGTCACTACAGCACGTGATTTCGCATCCCTACTCCGTCGCCTATCATCCTTCTTTCATTGGTTGTTGTAACAAAATTATTCCGAAAGTTTCCGAACGTGAATGAGCATTGTCTTAAGCAAATGCTTTATAAAGACAGTGCTTAAGCAATTGCTTATTTTAAGCAAATGCTTAAGATCATCTTAAGAAACGTTTAGGAATACATGATGTCTTATGTGAAATAAGATCGTCCTCTAGAAGATGATCTTAAGCATTTGCTTAAGACACGTTTAAGAATACCGCCCATAGAGTCGGAACACCTGTCTACTTAGAGCATATAAACATAGAGGAAGCATGCAATAGGGTCATTCCACGCCAACTCAGACACTTTTCGGAGTAACATTTCGGATTTTGGTACAACTCGGATATGTTGTAGTCTTTAGTGATGCATAAACATATCTCGAAGGATTTTTGAAATTTTCAAAAATTGTGGATGTTACAGCTCTTTGAAATATAGTGTTTACTTTTTTTCTAAAAATTGTAACTCTTGAACTAACAAACCGACAAAAATGACCTTTTGAGTGCTTGCAGTGGAGATATAAGAGTACCTAATAAAAATTATTTCACTGGAAAAAAACAAATTTTTAACCATTTATTTTGCAATTCTTGTAAACAAATGCAATTTTATAATTGAAGGCAACTTTTTAAAAAATTGAAAAAAATAGGAGGATATAGCCCTGTTTGTCCTCTTTATGGACATGTTTGGAACACAATGGAGACTTTAAAATTGGCCAAATGAAAATTATTTGAATGGAACGCTGCGTCAAGTCACTCCGGCTCGACTGGTCGCTCGGGCCGTGCGATACTCGCAGCGGCCAAGCCCGCTATACCTGCCACTTTTATATAGGGTTTATTGTAAGGTTTATTGCCGTTTATAGTTACTGGAAACTTTCTAACATAGAAAAAAACCGCTGGCGCTAGAAATAGAGGGGGTGTCCCTCCTGTATATGTTTCTCTTTCTATCGCCGTCTACATTTTTGCCTATTGCATGCTTCCTCCATGTTTATATGCTCTAAGCCTGTCTATTACACCGTGATTCCGCCCACTGGAAAATGCAGTGGGTGGAAACTGAATAGGGAACTTACGGGATAGCGTTTAGGTAGGAAGGGGAAATCTCTTATATCTGAGACGGCGCTAGTGTCGCAGTATAGTTGTGTTTGTGTCTGTATGTACATACACGATTGGCTGAGACTTATACTGTCTTATAAGTGAAAACAAGTAAACGTACGTGAAACGCTAAGTATTAGGTATTTACTTGTGTTTACTGTTTCATTTAAAATGATTGTGCAGAAGAATGGAGCAACTGCAAAGACGGTGACAGGTAGGAAACTTTTATGTACGGTTCGAGTTACATTTAAGACACTTGTTTTTTTTTCATTTTCGTAATGTTTTTGTATTTTTAGGTTATAAACTCTATTATCAAAAACTTTCAATTTCATGATGTAATAGTAGTAATAATTACGATACTAGTAAGTAAAGTAACCTTTATGTTGTTTATAGAACTCGTCGGTTCCTGCTTGGGGCGAAATCCGGATACGATGGCGACAGTATACTGCCCATAGGAAATTCCCCTGACCTCTGCGTGCCTCTCAAGCACCTACGATGCATGCATATTTAGGTGAAATTCGAAGTCTATGTTCTCGAAAACGAAGCCTCTACCGCAAATTCGTCACTCTGGATTATCCCCCAAAGTATTGACCATAGGTAGAGGAACACCATGTATATGGAGGTCGTGTACGAAGGAATATATATGTACATAAATGAACAATGTAATATAGGTAATTAATATAATTACATAGCACTATAGTGTTACGAGCCGGGGCTGCGGCAACGCGAGAGGCCGGCGAGAAGGGTATTTCCCAAGGAATATGGTTTATGAGTTTGTTAGTTAGGTGCGTGGACGAACCTGATGCGAAATCAGGGAGCCACTAGGATTATTGACGGCGAGGACGAACCTGATGCGAAATCAGGGAGCCTCTAGGAATGGAGTCACACGCGGACGAACCTGATGCGAAATCAGGGAGCCGCAGGAGGGTGAAACGTCGTGAACGAACCCGATGCGAAATCGGGGAGTCACTAGGATAAAGTTCACAGACGAACCTGGTGCGAAACCAGGGAGCTGTTAGGAGGTTGGATTATTCACAGACGAACCTGGTGCGAAACCAGGGAGCTGTTAGGAAGTTGGTAGATTTACAGACGAACCTGATGCGAAATCAGGGAGCTGTAGGATACGGACGAACCTGATGCGAAATCAGGGAGCCGTAGGAGGGTGAGGTTTCGTGGACGAACCCGATGCGAAATCGGGGAGCCACTGGGTTGGTGAAGATTCCTTATTTTGGGTGAAAGGTTGCGAACGAACCTGATGCGAGATCAGGGAGTCGCGGGAAATGTTAGTAATGCCTCGTAACTCTTAATTAATATTTGATACAACTCGAGCGGTAAAGTTGTATCAGTGGGTGAGTGCTACTAATATTATAAGGATCATTGGGTAAAAGATGGGTTTAACGAATCTACTCGATTTACACGTGAACACCATTCGTATATTCAATAATCAGTTATTGTACAAATGTAAGTGTCGCGATTAAATAATTAAATAAAGTGTGTAAGTTACCACTAGTTGCACGGTGTTGACGCACTGGCGATGCGGGGCGTAAGAGTGGCTATTTCGAAGTGCCAAATAGAATATAAACCGGACTCGCGGATTCTATGAGGTTAACTATGATTCTGACGGAGACTTTAGCTCGATCTAACTGAATATAACCAACTCTGTACGAGCGTGACACGACGTTACTCTACGCGTGACTGTACTGCTTTTAACCAACGAGGGTTGAAACCAAAGGGTTTATATAGTCCCAAAATGAGTGGGGATTCATTAGAAATCTCCATATAAGGAAATCCTTTGGGGTCGTCGTCGTGTCACTCCCGTTCCCATGGTCGTATTCCAGATGGTCGAGATCATGACCCCCTTAGTGATATGTGATAAACAAAAAGGCTCTTAGGGCGTTTTCCCTTCGCAGACGCGAGCTCGAAAATTGTTGAGAGCGGCGTATGGGAAAATTCCACATACGTAACAATAGCATTTAAGCAAACTGTTAAATTCAATATAAGGAACATTTTTCAAAGAAAAATCTGAGCCACCCCTTACCTCTACTTGTATTTTTTACATTTAAGTATCTTATACAAAATGCAGGGTAAGAGATACATTTGTTGGCATTATCAATTATTGTTGGCAAAATAATGTCCAATTATGCCAATAATAACTGAAAATATGGGGAAGGTTTAGATAAGAAACTTCACGTGAATGTGAAATATTTAATTAAATTCAATTACTGCAAATTTAATTAAATATTTTCCCCAACACCTGAATTTCATATCTAAATCTTCTTAACGAGCCAACAAATGTATTTCTTATTCTATATATTACAATACGCAGATTCTGAGTATATTTAATTTTCCCGGCATGAGCCGCCATATTGAATTTTAGTTCAAACAGAATCTCTAATAGCGTAGAGGGCGCGCAAATACTAAACCGAAAGTTTTGCTGGAGTTTCCACCCCCTGGGAAAATGGTCCCCTATTTAGACCTTAGAGCATATATAAATGGAGGTATCATTGCCTTAGAGTGACTGCCTCAAAACTGTCGGCAACATCACGCGAGAGAGAAAGACATGTGCCACTGGTGCGAGCGACAAAAGTATACATGTGCGAGCGAGAGAAGTATACGTCCCAATCGACCGTAATGCGCATGCGTCGATATCGTGCGAGATATCGATTACGGTCGATTAGGAATCTATACTTCTCTCGCTCGCACTAGTCCGCACATGTCTTTCTCTCTCGCACGATACCAGCGCATGCGCATTACGGTCGATTGGGACGTATACTTCTCTCGCTTGCACATGTCTTTCTCTCTCACACCATGTTGGCGACAGTTTCAAGCTTTCAATGAGACCTCCATAGTATATGCTCTATGACATAGACCATATATACTCATAGACACGGCCCGCTCTATATGCATCCACGAGTCGAAGTGAAGCAAAGTTAACGCGGAAAAGTTGCCCACAAGTGACGTCACTTATGGGCAAAAGATAATTCAAAATGGTTAGACCATACCCAGATAGCACAGGACGTTTTAAAAACGTCCATTTTACGTCCATTTTACGTCTGAACGTCCACGGCTTGATTTGTGAAAATGGGCGTCCAGAAAACGTACTTTACGGACGTTTTAAAAACGTCCTTTTCCGTACGTTTTAAAGATAGCCATGTTTGAAGCGTTTCAAAGCGTTTCTCGGAGTGTGGTATGAAGTAGCGTGTTAAAGAAAAAGTTATTAAGAACAATGGTTCAGTCACGGCCGTCGGCCGTGGTTCAGTGTGTGACGAAGTCACGTCACGCGCCGCGCGAGCGCCCGAAGCCGAGACAATGGGCTTAGTTCGCGCCATGTCTCGCTTGGCGGCCGCGGCCCCGCGATCTCTCTCGCGAGCGAAGATGTACGGGCTCACGATATAAGAGCCGCGGCGAGCGGAATCAGGAGCTCTTGTGCATGTCGCAATACTGCTTCACGCAAGTACCCAAGAGACTCGATTTTTGCATACCTTGAGGTGTGTCAGTGATCGGCCATCGCCATCACTGTACCGTTACCAGCCTCTGTCCGAAATAGACCGAGATTCATCTTGCGTCCCGCCTACGTCAGAGAGGTAACTCCGCGCCCATTAGGCCGGAAGCCTATTGCACTCTGAACCTCTCTTATACGACTCTCGTACGAACGTGCCCCTTAAGGCCTTTCCGAGCAGAACGTTACACACACCGCAACCAAGTTTCCTTCCACTCGCCGCCAAGACGCCGCACAGTGGGGCAAAGTGACGATGTTTGTTTCAAAATCAAAGAACTTTTGATAGAAATTAGATAGATCGATGATTTTTTTTTAAATTAAAGCTGACAGATTGCAGAATAAGGGAAAATTAATGAAATTATGGTACGAACGTTTTTTACGTTTGAAAATCTGTGTTAAACTTCAAATTTTAGAGCAAAATTATGTTTTATCCAATACCATGTCCGGTTAGAAGTTTTTCTTGACATGTTGTACATCATTTCCTATAGATTTTGTTGCGCTGATTTCAAATCCGTTCGCAAAATTTATCTACTACCTTGTTACGAGCCGGGGCTGCGGCAACGCGAGAGGCCGGCGAGAAGGGTATTTCCCAAGGAATATGGTTTATGAGTTTGTTAATTAGGTGCGTGGACGAACCTGATGCGAAATCAGGGAGCCACTAGGATTATTGACGGCGAGGACGAACCTGATGCGAAATCAGGGAGCTTCTAGGAATGGAGTCACACGCGGACGAACCTGATGCGAAATCAGGGAGCCGCAGGAGGGTGAAACGTCGTGAACGAACCCGATGCGAAATCAGGGAGTCACTAGGATAAAGTTCACAGACGAACCTGGTGCGAAACCAGGGAGCTGTTAGGAGGTTGGATTATTCACAGACGAACCTGGTGCGAAACCAGGGAGCTGTTAGGAAGTTGGTAGATTTACAGACGAACCTGATGCGAAATCAGGGAGCTGTAGGATACGGACGAACCTGATGCGAAATCAGGGAGCCGTAGGAGGGTGAGGTTTCGTGGACGAACCCGATGCGAAATCGGGGAGCCACTGGGTTGGTGAAGATTCCTTATTTTGGATGAAAGGTTGCGAACGAACCTGATGCGAGATCAGGGAGTCGCGGGAAATGTTAGTAATGCCTCGTAACTCTTAATTAATATTTGATACAACTCGAGCGGTAAAGTTGTATCAGTGGGTGAGTGCTACTATTATTATAAGGATCACTGGGTAAAAGATGGGTTTAACGAATCTACTCGATTTACACGTGAACACCATTCGTATATTCAATAATCAGTTATTGTACAAATGTAAGTGTCGCGATTAAATAATTAAATAAAGTGTGTAAGTTACCACTAGTTGCACGGTGTTGACGCACTGGCGATGCGGGGCGTAAGAGTGGCTATTTCGAAGTGCCAAATAGAATATAAACCGGACTCGCGGATTCTATGAGGTTAACTATGATTCTGACGGAGACTTTAGCTCGATCTAACTGAATATAACCAACTCTGTACGAGCGTGACACGACGTTACTCTACGCGTGACTGTACTGCTTTTAACCAACGAGGGTTGAAACCAAAGGGTTTATATAGTCCCAAAATGGGTGGGGATTCATTAGAAATCTCCATATAAGGAAATCCGTATCGTCGTCGTGTCACTCCCGTTCCCATGATCGTGATCCAGATGGTCGAGATCATGACCCCCTTAGTGGTATGTGATAAACAAAAAGGCTTTTAGGGCGTTTTCCCTTCGCAGACGCGCGCTCGAAAGATGGTTGAGAGCGGCGTATGGAAGAATTCCACATACGTAACATCTCCCCCCTTAGACAAAACATCGCGATTCTCGTGATGCTTTTCAAAAGAAGGGAAAACGCCCCACAAATCCTTTTATAAGAAAAGTGTAAAAGAGAATTGACGGGTGTAGTGTGGTGTAATTAGTGTACTTATCGCTAGGTATTGCCGGGTGTAGGAGTTTAGTCGTCGCTGGGTAAAGTGTAGCCAAGCTGCAACCAGTGTTCTATGACGTCCAGTGGTGGTTGTCCGGGTAGCCGGTCGAGTGACAGCGTTGCTGTGAGGCCGTCCGGCGTTGATTGGACGTTGGCGAGGAGGCCTTTCCTTCTCGCCATAACCATCTCGGCGATCTGCGTCGTCCTCTGGAGCGGTCGGCGGGAACGTAGTTTAACTCCCCTCAGCTGAATCCTTACTGACTGCCAGGGGAGGGCATGGATATATTTTATATAAGCTGTAAGTTTTTCGCTCTAAAAGAGGTATGGTGAGTTCGAAAAGTATCCTTCCCTTTGTGAAAATTACGTTTAGATTTGTTATTTTTTCAATTTGTTCCGTGAGTAGTTCTTCGGGTGTTAGGGGAAATTCATACGCAAGTGTTTCCTTAATCCGTTGAGCTGATCTCAATAATTGTTCAGGCGAAAGAATAGCGGGGTGTAGAATGCCTTGTTTTGCTAGCAAAATTGCGTCTATTAGCAACAGCAAGTTGGTGTTGTAATCTTCCAACCCTCTTTCTATTTCAATTACGGAGTCCCTGATGGATGCTTCGAAGCGTAACTTGTTGATGTCTGACTGCGTCTCTTGTAATGCTTCGGAGTGTAGGGCCATCGTTTCCGTTAGTTGAGATATGATTTGAGTTAAATTAACTAACCTCGCATGTGTGAGTGAAAATTCTCCTTTTATGATATGCGTTTGATTCGCTATTATTTCGGTAATGTCGCGTTGATCCTTGTAAACTTTGTTTAATTCGCGGTTGTAGTATTCTGCGTCTTCTTGTGATAAGGTTCCAAATAACATTTTACTGAGAGTGCCGATGAATCCAAAAGGTACGCTACGCCGTGGGGATGGTTTTTTAAGATGTGTGGTGTCACCTATTGCGGTGCGTATCAAGTTGCTATAATGTAAAGTATTTTCTTCCTTCTTGATTAACCGAGGTCCCAATTCTTTGCTGAGACAATTTATGGAATCATGACGGTTGCAGAGTTGATTCATCGCTGAGATATGGTGCTTTACATGTGGAGCATAGCTGAGATACCGAATAACATCCAGAGATGTGACTAGGCGCCATTCTGATTGGAAGGTCCTTATGTCGGGTAATTTTTCGTAGAAGAGTCCGATGTTTTCTTCGAGCGGCGTAATAATTTGATCATCGCCAATGACAGCGAGAGGTAACAGGAGCAAATACGCGAAAATCATGGTTGATTTTCAACTGTGGATGGAGAGTAAGCATGTTTAAGTTTATCCTGATGCTTGGTGATTAATTTATTATGCGTTCGTAATACTACGTTATTCAGGTCTGTCACGTCTACTATCTGGTACGGTCCGATGTAATGTGGATCAAATTTACTGGTACGAGGTTCCTTGAGTACGTAAACCAAATTACCTACGTTAAACGTTGCTGGTCTTGCACGAATATCGTAATAACCTTTTGAACGAATTTTTGCTTTATTTAGATTATCTGCGGCTATATTCCGAATATTAGTCACGTGTGTTATTAATTCTACTAAGTAATCTCCAAATGACTTTAATTTTTCGCCACTTGGAAAAGAGCTTGGTTCTCGAGCTGGCTTTCCGAAGATTAATTCGTATGGAGTGAAATTTGTAGCTTCATGAACGGATGTGTTGTAAGAGAACATTGCGAACGGTATCAATAAATCCCAATCTTCGTAATTATCCATGTAATGCTTGAGGTATTCGGTGAGGACGATGTGACTTCGTTCTAGAGATCCATTGGTTTGTGGTCTATATCCCGAGGTTGTGATTTGTTTGATTTTAAATATTTCAGATAGATTGGTCATAAGTGTTCCGATGAAGCTAGTTCCCTTGTCTGTTAGTATTGCGCGAGGTGTACCGTAAATTGCGATGAAATGTCTAGCGAAAGCATCTGCAATTGTAGCAGCTCGAATGTTAGGTATTGCTACGGCTACGCAATATTTCGTTAAGTTATCTTGAATGGTGAGAATATGTCTGTTCCCACTGGGTGTAATTGGTAAAGGTCCTACTGTATCTAAGGAAATTTTGTCGAAGGCTCCTATAGGTGTGTCGGTGATTAACATCGGCTGACGAGTTTTCGCTCGAACTAATTTCTGTTCCTGACAACTTTCGCATCTTCGAATGTAGTCTTGAATGTCGTTGCGCATTTGTGACCAATGGAATTTTGATCGGATGCGTTTATAAGTCTTCGTTACTCCTTTATGTCCTCCAATTAAACTGTCGTGAGCTTCACAAATGATAGGCTGTCTGTCCTCTTCTGATGGTGTGGTGATGGTACAATTGCATAGAATAATCTGCAGGCCTGTTCCTACGAAAACCTCTTCTAATATCTTGACGAATTCGTTGGATGGTATTTTGTGAAGGTCCCCCGTGGCGGAAATTCGAAATGACTTAATCTGATTTTGATCCAAGGTGTGTCGAAGAATTTTCAAACCATTGAACACATCTACTCTTTTAATATTATCAAAGAAATTGTCTGAGATTATTATACTAAATGTTTTAAATAATCCATTGTCCGTAGTTATCATGTTTCCCTTTTTTGGTTGTTCTGCTAGAAGATTTGGTTTATTGATTAGTTCAGTGTCTAGCAGTAATTTTCCAACGGGGTTTACTAAATTGCAATCAGCAGAAATGAAGTGTACGTAATGTCCTTCTTCAGCGGTAAAAGTATTTGAAGAAACGATAATTTTAAGCGGTTGGTCTAATGGGATCTCTTCCAAATCGTCAAGGTCGTTTGAATCCTCGAATTCGGTAGTGAAGAAAGGGTAAGGGTCAAGCGTGTGGTCGAAGACCTTAGGTTGTGTTGACCTGCTGTCAAGTGGTTGTCCCACACTTGCTTCGGTCGTAGTTTTTGCAGGTAGCTGGTTTATTGAGGGTTGTAAAGGTTTATCCATGACTTCTGATGATACCTGCGGTGTGCTGAGTAAATCTTGTTGGAAGATTCTTGCATTTTCTATTACAGTATTTTCAAGTGGCTCCTCAAACGATATTAAATTGTCTAATATGGTCTGGTCCTTATCTGAAGGGACGATTTGAGTGGAATTTGCTGCGGGTGAAAAACTGTTTATGGTCTCCTGGCGTTCATCTGGCATGGTTACCTCTTGAGATAAGCTGGGAAAAGATCGGTTTTTGTATATTATTGGAGAATGTTGAACGTTCCCACGTGCGGTTTCTTCTTCTGAGCTACTGCTTGTCTCTCGGTATTTGGGTCGGCTTTCTCTATCTCGTTGTAACTGTCGTATGCGGTGTCCGATTGTTTCAATATTGGCATCTGTTTTCGGTGTCTGGGCTTTGAAATCGGGATCCCGAAGCTCTCTTGGAATAAGTGGTAGGCAGGCAGACGTGGGGTTGCGCGATAATGCGTCTGCGTTCTTATTCGTCTTTCCGGATTTATGGACAACCTGGTAGTCGTATTCCAAAAGACGGAGCTTCCATTTCATAAGTCTAGAAGTTGGGTCCTTGACAGAATGTAACCAGACAAGTGGTCTGTGATCTGTAACGAGGGTGAATGGGGTTCCGTAGATGTAAGGCCTGAAGTATCTTACGGCGTAAACCATGGCCAAACATTCCTTTTCCGTAGCTGAATAATTCTTCTCAGGTTTATTTAGGCTGCGAGATGCGTAGGCAATCGGCAGGTCGTTTCCTATCTCCCCTTGGCTAAGTACGGCTCCAATAGCATAATCAGATGCATCTGTTGTTACAATGAAAGGTTTACTGAAATCAGGGTATTGCAATATGGGTTGTTGACAAAGTTCACTACGCAATTGCTTAAAACTCTGGTCTTGTTCTTCTGTCCATTTGAATTTGATGCCTTTGCCTAATAAATTAATTAGTGGTTTTGCCTTTGTAGTGAAATTAGGTACGAATCTTCGATAATATCCTACAAGTCCCAAAAATTGTTGAATGTTCTTCTGCGAGGTGGGGGTGGGAAAATCTTGAACCGATCTTAATTTCCTAGGGTCAGGTCTTACTCCTTCCTTTGAAATAATGTGTCCAAGGTACGCGACTTCCTTTCGCAGGAATTGGCACTTGTTGGTCTGAAGGGTTAATCCGTGTTCTCGAAGGCGGTTTAACAGTTTTTTGACTTTGATATTGTGTTCCTGTAACGATGATGCGTATATCACTATGTCGTCCAAGTAGACAAAGAGGTCTGTTCCTTGAAGTCCAGTGAGTGCTTGATCCATCAGGCGTTGAAAGGTGGGTGGTGCATTCTTTAATCCGAAAGGCATTCGAGAAAATTCGTAATGTCCATTTGGAGTAGTGAATGCTGTTTTTGCCTTATCGTTCGGATCCATCTCTATTTGATGAAATCCACTGGCGAGGTCAAATACTGAAAAATATTTAGCTCCTCCTAATCGATCTAAAATCTCTGTGATTTGAGGTAATGGGTACTTATCAGAAATTGTTATTTCGTTGAGGCCGCGAAAATCTATTACTAGACGCCAACGTTTTACTCCATTTTCGTCTTCTTTCTTTGGGACGATCCATAAAGGTGAATTGTATGGAGATTTTGAAGGTGTAATTATACCATTTGATAATAGCGCGCTTATTTGATTTTGAATTTCCTTTTGATGTATGAGAGGATAGCGATATTGTCTTGTGTTTATTGGAACATCGTTGGATGTATGGATTGAATGTTTAAAGTCGCGGGCCTTCCCCAGTTTATCTCCAGGAAGATAGAATCGGTCGGGAAAATCTCTAACTAGATTAGTAACGAAATCTAGTTCCTCCTTGTTCAAATGTTTAGTGTTTAGGGCTTCTAAGATTTTTTGTATCCTATCTTCGTGTGTTCTGAATTTTGACGGGTGTTCTACAGCTGGGTAAAAATCTTCGTCCGATGACCCGAAGATATCGAATGGCTCTAATGTTTGTGGTTCTATCTCCACGTCTAGGGGTTCATCGCTGGTATTTGTTGCCATAACATAACACTTCCCTTTATTGTTACTCACAATTGCTTCCCCTATGTAAAGATGTTCGAGGGTCTTGATACGTGGTAAATATCCTTCCTTAATCCTCGAGTTTGTAATTGTTATAGCAATCTGTTGCGACGTCCGGGGCTCGATACGATGTTTGGTCGATGTCAGTCGCTCCTTCATTTGAGGTAGATCTTGATAGTTTGAAAAACGTAGAGGTCGGGTTGGTTTATTTTTTAATACCAGAGTCCCATGATAATAGGAGATTTCGGCCTCCTCCTGTTTTAAAAATGGGCTTCCTATAAGTCCATCTGCATCTATGGCAAGCTCTTTTACTACATAGAAAAGTGCAGGAGCTTCGTGAATATGAAGAATTGTTGTTCCTAAAGTATGAATTGGATTAGTGGTAATTCCGGTTAACTCGATTTCTTCCCGAGAACTTATTGTTGCCTTTTCTCCCAGGGCATTAATGACTACTAAATTAACGGATGCTCCACCGTCGATTAAGAATTCTCCCGTTCCTGACTCCAATTCTGGAACCTTGATGTTGATGCGTGGGGCAGGTGCTTCCTTGATGAGGGTTCTTCTTCGAAGCGGACTGTCCTTTGGCGAGCTTCCTTGTTTCCGCTCATCGTGTCGCCTATACGTTGAGCGCGATCGAAGTTTAAAGACTTGTTTGATTCAACGGACGAATCTCGCGAGTCTCGTTGATATCTCGGATTACGCGGTTGTTTCCTACAGGATTTTCCGTCGTGTCCGGCTGTGCCGCAATGCCAGCAATATAAACTAGGCTTGCGATCTTTATCGGGATTTTTTAAAATAGAGTAATGTTTTTCTCTATCATCCGTGTACGATGAGTCGGAGCGATAAGAAGGGGATTTCGAGGGGCTTCGGTGACGCAAGGTCCAGGCCGTCGTGCGTGTCCGTCCTTCTCGTTCCTCTTCAAAACCAGATGTTCTAAGAGACCGATCCCTGTTCTGGTCGTATCTACTCGGAGAAAGTGGGTACGACACTTCGCGGTCGTGGTGACGAGAATCATCGACGTAATGATCTCGGCGAGACCACCTGGAGGGTGATTCATTACGGGGCGACTGTCGCCGATTCCTTAATTTTCTATCTATCTGTAGCACGGCGTCGTAAGCTTGTTCAAGTGTTTTGATGTCTTGAATCTGAGCCGACACTTTCCAGGAAATTCGATCCGGTAAACCATCGATGAAGTTTTCTTTAACGTCCTTTTCCATTTCTTTGACGAAATCTTCAGCGTGATCCGAATACCTTTCCCGAATAGCTCCGCGCGCACAATAAACGAGATGGCTAGTTCTGTCGACGTACTGTCGCAGACTTTCTCCTTCGCGTATGCTTAGTTTCGCGATTTCGACTTGAAAATACGACAAACTTCTTCCCGGCGCGAATCTCTTTTTCAAATGTTGAACTAACTTCTTAACAGAATCGAATTTATGCTCTAACGTGCACCTGCGTGCCGGACCGATCAGTTTCGTTAGTATTATCGCAAGATACTCAGCTTCCGTACCCTCAGGAATCAAAGTTAACCCGTCTTCCACATTTTGTGCAAAGCGCGTCAAGGGTGGACTTTCACCGTCGAAGGTTGGAATTGACATAGTAATATTCTGTATACATGTCCGTTGCGTCAAAAGCGACATTGAGTTTGCAATTGAAACTGTCAGGTTCATTATATCGTTAGAAGAGACGTTCGCCTGTGCGGTTGCCATTTTAAATTTACTAAGTGACTTGACTAGAGAAAACTAGTATATCGTCGATAACAAATTACGAGTGATTTTAACGTATTTAAAAACCCAAATTTTACGGCGATTCTAATGCAGTAGCATCCCACCGCTGTCACCAGTTCTGTTACGAGCCGGGGCTGCGGCAACGCGAGAGGCCGGCGAGAAGGGTATTTCCCAAGGAATATGGTTTATGAGTTTGTTAGTTAGGTGCGTGGACGAACCTGATGCGAAATCAGGGAGCCACTAGGATTATTGACGGCGAGGACGAACCTGATGCGAAATCAGGGAGCTTCTAGGAATGGAGTCACACGCGGACGAACCTGATGCGAAATCAGGGAGCCGCAGGAGGGTGAAACGTCGTGAACGAACCCGATGCGAAATCAGGGAGTCACTAGGATAAAGTTCACAGACGAACCTGGTGCGAAACCAGGGAGCTGTTAGGAGGTTGGATTATTCACAGACGAACCTGGTGCGAAACCAGGGAGCTGTTAGGAAGTTGGTAGATTTACAGACGAACCTGATGCGAAATCAGGGAGCTGTAGGATACGGACGAACCTGATGCGAAATCAGGGAGCCGTAGGAGGGTGAGGTTTCGTGGACGAACCCGATGCGAAATCGGGGAGCCACTGGGTTGGTGAAGATTCCTTATTTTGGATGAAAGGTTGCGAACGAACCTGATGCGAGATCAGGGAGTCGCGGGAAATGTTAGTAATGCCTCGTAACTCTTAATTAATATTTGATACAACTCGAGCGGTAAAGTTGTATCAGTGGGTGAGTGCTACTATTATTATAAGGATCACTGGGTAAAAGATGGGTTTAACGAATCTACTCGATTTACACGTGAACACCATTCGTATATTCAATAATCAGTTATTGTACAAATGTAAGTGTCGCGATTAAATAATTAAATAAAGTGTGTAAGTTACCACTAGTTGCACGGTGTTGACGCACTGGCGATGCGGGGCGTAAGAGTGGCTATTTCGAAGTGCCAAATAGAATATAAACCGGACTCGCGGATTCTATGAGGTTAACTATGATTCTGACGGAGACTTTAGCTCGATCTAACTGAATATAACCAACTCTGTACGAGCGTGACACGACGTTACTCTACGCGTGACTGTACTGCTTTTAACCAACGAGGGTTGAAACCAAAGGGTTTATATAGTCCCAAAATGGGTGGGGATTCATTAGAAATCTCCATATAAGGAAATCCGTATCGTCGTCGTGTCACTCCCGTTCCCATGATCGTGATCCAGATGGTCGAGATCATGACCCCCTTAGTGGTATGTGATAAACAAAAAGGCTTTTAGGGCGTTTTCCCTTCGCAGACGCGCGCTCGAAAGATGGTTGAGAGCGGCGTATGGAAGAATTCCACATACGTAACAACCTCAAGATTTTGAAAAAAAATCGATTTCAAGGTTAACACAGATTTTCAAAGTTAAAAAACGTTCGTACCATAATTTATTTAATTTTCCCTTATTCTGCAATCTATCAGCTTTAATTTAAAAAAAAAATCATCGTTCTATCTCATATCTATCAAAAGTTCTTTGATTTTGACACAAATTTCGTCACTTTGCCCCGCCGCTGCGCCGAAACCGACGCGCCGAACCACCGTAACTCCGTAGTTCTTCCGACGCGCTCGGAAATAAATGTAAACAAAATCCCACAGCTTACAATAAACACTGTTATTGTTTATCCCCACAAAATTACCTTTTTACAAAAGGTACAAAAACGAGCACCAAGTATATATATATCCCATTTAAAAACATTGTCGTAAATTAATACCCATCAAAAAGAATCCCATTTAAAAACATTGTCGTAAATTAATAGTTTTACAAAACTAATGATATACACTAATTGCGCCAATTATCACAATGGCTATTTATACAAAGAAAAAAATGTATTAAATAATATTAACCAGATATATTTTTATACAAATAAATATTTTAATACGAATAAATATTTTATTCAAAATACTTGGCCCTGCTCTCTGAAAAATATGTTAATTGTCTTGGTTAATATAAATAATACAAGACCAGACTTATTGATTCAGACATATTTATTCAGTTTAGCAACACCAATTCGGAGAGCAGGGCCAAGTATTTTGAATAAAATATTTATTTGTATAAAAATATATCTGGTTAATATTATTTAATACATTTTTTTCTTTGTATAAATAGCCATTGTGATAATTGGCGCAATTAGTGTATATCATTAGTTTTGTAAAACTATTAATTTACGACAATGTTTTTAAATGGGATTCTTTTTGATGGGTATTAATTTACGACAATGTTTTTAAATGGGATATATATATACTTGGCGCTCGTTTTTGTACCTTTTGTAAAAAGGTAATTTTGTGGGGATTTCACACATTTTGTAGTTTTTTGGGTGTAAAACCGTGCTGTGCGCTATACTGATGTTCCATAGCGTGGTAATTTTTGTTGGCTTATTTATTTATTATCCTTTTTTTGTAAGAACAAAATATAAATATCTTTAGCACCTTTGGGCCATTGCCTTTTTTTAATTTGCACGTCATCAGCTTCAATCCAACTACTAGTCATTCCTTCTTCTTTACATATACTGGTGTAATGGCCATCCTCAATACATGAACCACTATGAAATATAGCATTCATAACTTTATATGATTGTCCAGCTATTAATACTTTGGTTGTGGGAATAGCACATATATTAATTTTTCGTGTTGACTATTTTATCATCTTGTAATGAAAATAATAGTAAACGAATAATAACTATATCTTTCGTCAATATTAATTCATTCTTAAACATAATATCATTTCCTGTACAATGCTCACATGATCCGTTATCTGATTTATACCAAAGTGAAAATGTAACGTTTAATAAATCGTTAAGATTATAGCTTTTTTTTTCAAATTGTTAATAGGTATTGAAACAACTAAATTATTAGTAGTAATTCTTTTTGTATAATCACAAGATTTACATCGAGTAGTAGACGTTACTTGATGCTTTACCAATTGTCTTATACAATCATATTTTGTGCACAGGGTTATTAGAAATTCGAATACATCTCGTTTTACGTTTATTGAAAAATGTTCTCCTAAACTTTGCCGTACTGTATATGTATTTAAATTGCGTATTCCATTTTCATATCGATGCATTAATATCTTCAAAACATTTGATGATTCATTACAATTAAACAATTGTTTTCTAATGGCACTCAAATGCATTAAACATTGTAATACTGCATTTGCATAACATGAAACTTTATCTGTATTTTGAAAACCATGTAAAACCCAAGAAACATTTTCGTGTAATAATTTTTGAGTTTGACAATTTTCTTGGACAGAATCAATTACTTTTGGCAATATCCATGGAACATCTTCCACTTTCGAATAGCGTTTTTTTGAAACAGTAATTATGTCTGCGTCTGGTTTGTACTTATATCTTAGCCGATTATATTCTCTAATAGCTTTTTCGTCAGCTATTACTGACGAAGGATCAAAATTAATCAAATGCAACCCTTCTGAAGACGTTACTCGTGATAATGCAACATAAGCTTGGCCACAATTAAATATAGAGTTGCCTATGTCCATAATAGCACTTTGTAAACTTAATCCTTGACTTTTATGAATTGTGATTCCATAACTCAGACACAATGGAAATTGTTTTCTAATAACAAATGCTCTATCCACTACTTCAAATTTAACGCTTACTCTTTCAATGAAATACTCTAATCTTGATGGTAGAAGGAGCATAATTTTCTCTACATAATCGGTAGACATATCTTGTACAACTGAAATTACCTTAGCTATGGTACCATTCACAAGACCCAAAGTAGCATCAATGTTACGCCTTATCATAACGTTTGCTCCAATCTTAATTACAATTTCCTTTGAAAGTCCGGCAGTTTTAGAATTATCGTCATCAGTATCTATTTTCTTAATAATTCTTAATGCTATGTCTTTAGACAAATTTTGTCGATTTACCTTATTTGACATATTTCCAGAAACTTGTGCGACACAAGATGCTCTGTCTATCTATCTAATCTTCTCTGGACAACCTCCAAGCCTGTGCATTCCCTTCATTTCTATCCATCCAAACCTGTGCGTTCCCTTCAATTCTATTATCCAAGCCTGTGCATCCCCTTCATTTTTATCGAAGTCCTGTGCGTCCCCTTCATTTCTATAATATAATATAATATAATAAGCTTTACATAAAAACTCTAAATTGCTGATATACAAATACAAATATCTGGCAATTTAAATTACTACAATATATATATATTATTTTGTACATGCATGGTACAAATTTCCAGAAACTTGTGCGAAAGGAGATGCTTCTCAGTCGAACCATCTCCGGACAACTTCCAAGTCTGCGACTCTACATAAGAAATCTATTCGAAAAATTTTGGCGACTTACCTTGTTAATTGAGACAATAATTCAGTCTCCTATTAGTGTAAAAACTCGTGACATTTTCAAAAATCGGACAATTTACTTTATTTGACACTTAGCACTTGGTAGGTTATATTGACACTTAGCACTTGGTAGGTTATATTGACACTTAGCACTTGGTAGGTTATATCAGGCATGGAACTAAAGTGAACGCAGCGGCCGTTTTTCGGACGCAACGCCTCCTTTCTCCCGCCGCGCGTCTTGGCCCCCGCGGCGGCCCAGGTTCGTGGAGCGCCTCAGGCCCGTACCACGTGAACCGCGCGTGGCGCGTTGACAAAACAAAAACTCATCGACAATCGTGCTCTCTGCGTCGATGTGGAAACCTATTGATACAATATCGCCCCAATGCGCCACGCGCGATTCATATGATACGGGTCTGAGGCGCTCGAAGCTCCTAGGCCCGCCGCGGGGACAAAGACGCGCGGCGGGAGAAAGGAGGCGTTGCCTCCGAAAATCGGCCGCTGCGTTCACTTTAGTTCCATGCCTGGGTTATATTATAATATCTCTGCCTAGCTGTCACGTGACAACAATTTGTTACGCAATTGGCCGATCCCCGCATCCAATGAACAACGTGCCTGAGAGACATTTCCTCACCCTTTCATACTCCCCTCTTGCCTAGAAGTGTAGGACGATGACTATGACGATGCTGAATTTTAAGAACATAAAAATCAGCAAATTCCAACTTTACATCGAAATATCTCAGCTCATAAGGCCCGTAGGAACAAAACGAAGACACTTTTCTTATGTAAATCAAACCCAAGCTATCCATTAAGACCATTCAAAACCTCATCGAATCAGCCGTTATTGAGATTCAGAAATCTCAGGGTCCTGGATAGCGAGTCGTCGCGTTATAATAGCCACTCCGTGTCTTGCGCTGCGCATATATATATATATATATATACTTGGCGCGAGACACTACCGTGTCTCTTGCAGGGTGGCGTGGAAACTACCTGCAGCGGTAGTAGGACGAGAGTGGGGTCTACTACCGCCGTCTGATTGGTTCAACGCCAAGAGGAAAATTCACCGACGCCAGCGCCGAGCCAAGTCGAGTGGAGTGTAGCCAAGTGAGGTCGCAGCCAACCAGCGTCGCCGGGGACTCGTTGAGGATGCTGGTTGGCCACTCTCGTCCTACTACCCAGTCTGAACCAATCAACGCCAAGAGGAAAATTCACCGACGCCAGCGCCGAGCCAAGCCGAGTGGAGTGAAGCCAAGTGAGGCCGCAGCCAACCAGCATCCTCAACGAGTCCCCGGCGACGCTGGTTGGCTGCGACCTCACTTGGCTACACTCCACTCGACTTGGCTCGGCGCTGGCGTCGGTGAATTTTCCTTTTGGCGTTGAACCAATCAGACGGCGGTAGTAGACCCCACTCTCGTCCTACTACCGCTGCAGGTAGTTTCCACGCCACCCTGGTCTCTTGATACATCATCTTGACTCATTCGCCGAACCCGGACACACCGACTGAGTCGGCACCTATCCCTTCTCCGTCCCACCGATAATCGTGCCGCAACCAAACACGATTACAAGTGCATCGTGCCTTTGTGCAAAAACAGATCAGATTCTGAAAATTGGAAGAAAAGGAATGATGGTAACAGTAACAACCAGAAAGTTACTTTCCACAGGTATTGAGGTTATTTTATTAATTCATAATGGAACAAATTATTATATTTAATACGTTCACTACCGCCTTTTAAGGAAAAATATATAAAGGTATACTGGGTAGCAAACGTGTTAAAGTAACTATATTTTCAAAACATATCTTATTTTGAACTTTATTTCTGTTTTTATAGATTTCCAAAGAATTCTGATACTTGTGAAGCTGCAAAGGCCACCATACACGCTGCTTCTTGCTGTTCCATTTGCTTGTACAGTCAAAAGTGAGAATGCAGGACTTGAGCGTGTGTGTCCACAAATCGGTCAATTTAGTATGTGCGTACTGTCAATTTCCTGGCATGAACGCAATTACAAGTTTTGACTGTACAAGCAAATCGAACGGCAAATAGAGACATTTTATTAAGACATATTTTATGCTCAAAATATTACTCCTTATTACATATAACAAAATTGTGATTTTGCTTTGCGCTAGTCTTTTAGTGTATTGTAAATCAATAGCATTTTCAATTGTGAATAATGCAGCGAAAACATTTTCCTCAATATTTTGAGATCTTTCAACGAATTTGTAACAATGTTATAAACATCTATTGTAAGTGCAGATATTTTACATATTCTGTACCTATATTTTGTATAATATGTATAATCTATATGTACTACCTACATGTTCTACATACTTCATATCTATTTTAAGTGGTATATTCTCTGTATTCGACCTTGTACTGACATTTTCATGTATCTATTGTAAGTAAACGAAATAAATTGTTATCGAGTTTGGTTAGGTTTTGAAAACAATTTACATCCATAAATTTTTATTTAATCGAACCAGTACCAACCTCCTAAAAACGTACAGAAAAGGTCCTGAAGACGTTTTAAAAACGTCCTAAAAACGTCCAGAAAAGGTCCTGAAGACGTTTTAAAAACGTCCTAAAAACGTCCAGAAAAGGTCCTGAAGACGTCCAGAAAACGTTTTGAAAACGTCCAGAAAACGTTTTAAAGACGTTTTAAAAACGTCTTCTAACCGTTTTTAAAACGTTTTCAGGACCTTTTCTGGACGTTTTTAAAACGTTTTTAAAACGTCTTCACGACCTTTTCTGGACGTTTTTAAAACGTTTTTAGGACCTTTTCTGGACGTTTTTAAAACGTCTTCAGGACCTTTTCTGGACGTTTTTAAAACGTTTTCTGGACCTTTTCTGGACGTTTTTAAAACGTCTTCAGGACCTTTTCTGGACGTTTTTAAAACGTTTTCTGGACGTTTGTAAAACGTTTTCTGGACCTTTTCTGAACGTCTTTAAAACGTTTTCTGGACGTTTTTAAAACGTTTTCAGTACCTTTTCTGGACGTTTTTAAAACGTTTTCAGTACCTTTTCTGGACGTTTTTAAAACGTTTTGGTTAGGTCTGAAATAGTAGTTTTTAGGACGTTCGTCGGTACTGGCAAAGAGTAGGGATAACAAGAGGCGTCACTCCGGTCGGAACCTTTGAAGTCCTTGCTTGACCTTGGCATTTAAATTGGTTGTCTATTTCGAGCGGGATATTCAAATCGACTAAATGTACCTTACCACAATTGGCTGATTATTGCCGAAGTTTACCGATCATTGCCGAATGGGGTCGAATGGGCATTTAAATGGGTTGTCTCACTAGAAATCACCGTTTCCCTAGATTATGTCTGTCCTTGTCGAGTGACGCCTCTTATTATACCTCCTCTTTGGTACTGGTTCGATTGAATAAAAATTTAAGGATGTAAATGGTTTTCAAAATTATATCAAATTTAATTTCAGTTTACTTAATTTCAATTAAATTTATTGATGCAGAATATATATTTTATTATTATTTATTTATATATATCAACGGGTTAAAACCCTTTGTTACATAGGTGAAACGGAACATAAATATTTAAGAAAAGTAGTTAGAAATACAGAAGAAGCAATGATAGTAGGTAAGATACAATAAATAATGCAGATTAAGGAACAAGCAAAAGCATTACATTCTGGAAATCGCAAGGTTTACCATACGTTTGAAAGAGCATGACGAATTATTAAAAAAGTCAAGTGTGCAGTTACAATAGATGCATGAAAATGTGAGTACAAGGGCGAATGTACAGAATATACCACTTAAAATAGATATGAAATATGTAGAACATGTAGGTAGTACACAGAGATTATACAAATTATACAAAATTTAGGTATAGAATATGCAACATATCTGCACTTACAATAGATGTTTATAATATTGTTGAAAGATCTCAAAATATTGAGGGAAATGTTTTCGCTGCATTATTCACAATTAAAAATGCTATTGATTTACAATACACTAAAAGACTAGCACAAAGCAAAATCACAATTTTGTTATATGTAATAATGAAGAGTAATATTTCGAGCATAAATGTGTTTTATAATTATTTTTGTATATGTAGGTATACACGTAGTACAAACAATTGATCTTTAACACTGGAATTTGTCCTGCTTTACAGCTTCACAAGTTGAAAAATTAACAGTATTACAAAGCCTCTATAAGTCGAAAACTCGATAAGCCGAAACTTCCATAATTCAAAGATTTAATTTCAGTAATAATAGTACAGCTATAGTATATAAAATTTGTATGTTCCCGTGAAAATTTCGAAATGACCGTTTGGATCTTCGTTATCTCAACATTTTGAAAGAGGAATATGCTTTCAGACTTAAAACGAAAGATAGAAACATAAGGTTTATAAACGAATTCCGAATGAACGAAACAATTTACAATAAGATATCGTTGCAGGGATCATTCAGTAAATAAAACCAAATATGTATGTGCAAAAAAGCCGAAGGAAAAACAGGCTTTGTTCAAAATTCAATCACGCAAAGAACGGCATTTAGCAGCTGTCGAAGGCTGGAGTGCCAAAATAACTTATCTAGCCAGGTCTTTCTGGCTATCAGAGGCCTTGGCAACTTGGATGTAGATAGCAATTATCGACTAGAAACGTAAAAAACCCCAAAAGCCGCGATAGAATGCATTTATTTTAAAAAACCCGGAGGTGGGTGGTACCCGGGTACCTTGGTTATTGAACAACGTAGGTATTTTTGGTTATTGACATAAGGGTTAAACATAATAATACTCATCAGGCGCAAATACCGTAGTAATATGTAAGTTCTATCCTAAATGTGGAAAATAGCACCTAGTCTTATTGTCGCTTGGGTATAGTTGCACAATGGGGAAGACGACGCAAAAAGCTCGGCGTTGATGGCGCCACTAGCGCATGTACTGTGGATGTTCCTGATTGCATCACGGGTGGGGAAAAGTTGCAATCATCTTCCTCATTGCTGTTGCTTCTCGTACATCCCTCACAATCATGGCTTGGGGGAAGCGTTTCCACCACTCATCTTCCTTCGGGCGGCATTGATTATACTGCGGGCATCCATCTAAGGAGATGCTTCAAAGTATCCAGTCTTTCCATTTGAGCGATTATTCTACGAACAATTAAATAAAGACATGTGTAAAGACGTATATATACACTTATATAAAGACTCTCTGTAATGTGTTACTTACATTTGTAGGAATAGGTGTAGTAATTCCTACTTGTTCCGGAGCCCCGGAAAAAGAGAGTGTCACAGGGCGTCGGGGATCGAACCAGAGCCGCCCGCGTGCTGACCAATCGCGTTTGTCACCACGGCCACGCCGACTCTCCTTGGTCTCTTACAAGGGAACATCCCGAACCCGCAAACTCAAAAAATTCTGAAACTTTGTGAATATGTAGGGAATTTCCTCCCGATTACAACGCAATTTTTGTATGCTGCCCAAATTCACTCTAAGCGTGTGTAATTGGCCCCTGATTATTCGCATATTTTCCGATTTTATGTTATAACTCGTGAACTGTAAAATAATTTTGACGTAGAACTACGTCTTTCCCCGCACTATATAGTAGGTATGGAGCGGCTATGGGGGCCCAAATTGTGTTAAGCGTTGTATTTAAAGTAAATACGAATTTTGTTATAGCGTTTGATAACAGTTCGTGTAATAATTTGCAAAATGACAAAAAAAAACCTAGTTCTACGTGAAATATGCAGCATAATACATTTGTGCTTGAGAGATTCTATACCAAATGACAGATCTAATTAAAAGAAGTAACTTTTGTCTTGAAACTTTTTTTCTATCCCTTACAGTTCGCGAGTTGTAACACAAAATCGGAAAATAACCAAATTTTCGGGGGTTAATTTCACCCGCTTCTAGTGAATTTGAGCAGCGATCAAAAATTGCGTTGTAGCCAGCAGAAAATCCCCCCTTTTCTTTTTTTTTTTTTTTTTTTTTAGAGAGGGGGAAAATGCATTTATGCATACCCCGATAATATACGTCGGGGTTATGCGGGACTCCCCGTTACCGGGCCTACCCGCTAAAAAACCCCTCTTGAGGACCTCCTTTCCACGCTCTTAAAATTTCTTGGACCCTTTCCGGTCCCCAGCTCTTTTCAGCCATCCTTGGATGGACACCTCTGTTTCTTTCTCCTTTTTCGCCATCTTGCCCTGTTTTGCTGCACCTTAAAGAAGAATTTCGAGGGAACATTACATTGAATTTTACTGTAATCAATATTAGGAACAGTAAAATAGGGGCGATAGTTACATATTACAAGCCTTGCTACATTCAGGTGGTGGAAGTCTCCTTTCCCTTTTCTCCCCAGCCAACTATACAAAATGGCAACTTCATTGCTCAGCAATGCCGTTAGGACACGCTTCACGAAATTGTAATTGTCGTGTCCTCCGTAATCGGCCAATTCTTTGACCTACAATTTGAAAATTATTCAACATTAACAGGTTAAGTATAATTTTGTTTCGAAGAATTACCGTCAACAATTTTTTTTTCTCAAAAGTCGAAACTACATCTTCGGTGGGTTCAACTTCAATTCACAAAAAAGAGCAAATAAGCAACTGTTTGGCTTGAGGTGAGATATTATTCTCTTCATCGTATTTCTCGATATAAGTCAACTTGTACTGTTTTCCCACCAGTATACAGTATTTTGTATACTATTACGATCTCCGGTAAAACGAATACGGGGAAAAAAGTGATATTGACTGATACTATTGGAACCATAAGCAAAGGATAGTAATGTAGAAAATGTCAGCGTACTTATCCCGTTTTGACCAAAATTCGACTTGTACCAGTTTGCCCGTCCACCAAAAACATATTTCTACATACAGAATACAGATATTCCAAATTACGGTATTATACTTACTGCGTCTTTAAATTCACATTCCGTGTTTAATATTTCATTAAATTTCTGCAGATCTTCTATTGTTTGTACAGGGAAGTTAATGTTATATTTGGTAAAGAGGGATGGGCTTTTGTCCTCTGCCGCTCGACCGGTTACTGCATTTTTTTCGAGCTTCTTTACCGCCTGTAGCGTGTCCACCATTAGGGATCGCAGTAAAAAAATTTGCGTCATCATTGCATCTATTTTTTTATTGCTCTCGATGCAACCGCTGCAACTGGGCACTGCTACACTTTCTGCAAATTATTTATTACATGTCATATTTTTTCACTGCAACTGATGACGTTAAAAAAATATTTCCGTGTGCAATATCTTTAGAAAAAAATTTAATTTACCGGTAGAGGTACTCTGGAGAGAGGGAGTTTCCCTGACAAATTCCTCTTGTACGGGTATGTGCTCCTCTGGTTCGTTTAAGTGCTCCTCTGTTTCGATTAACTGCTCCTCCAAATATTCCTCCACCATTAAATTTGAAGGGTTTTGAGTTGATTCATCTGAAAATAATATTTACTTGAAAGATCTACTTCATACAAGAAAAAGAATTAAGCGGCTTTATATATTATAATTTTGTACAGCATATTTCTCCTTTGTATTAACCCACCTGAATCTTGGATGTCATCGGCGGAGTCTTCATCGTCCCGAAATTTTTTTGGCAGGATACACCTTCGCTTGGCCGATGGCTCATCAGACTGCAGGTCACTGGTGTCCTCAGCCTGTTTCGCCTTTTCCCTGGCCTTGAGGTAATTATCTAGAAGTACATATTAGTAATTACTTGATATAATAATTCGAATTTCATTAGTATAATAATTGCAACCTACCATAAGTGACTCGTGTCATCAATTTAATCTTGTGCATTGGCCAAGTCGGTTCTGCTGGCTCGCACTTCTTCAATATGCCGGTGATGAACTTTGCATGAACCGGTGGCCAAAACGAGGAATCGCCGACAAGCCATGTCGACGGCACAGCTTCCACACAGCCATCCTCCAAAAACTTTACGATGGACCAGAAATGGCTCATACTAAAAATTAAGTAGTCATTTTTTTACAACGCCTAGAAACATTACGTGCATATAGTCAAAAGGAAAGGAATCTATCATGTGAATTCTCGTTTTTTTTTTAAATCTCAAATAAAAGATTTTATTTTTACACGATACAACTGCCCATCAATTGAAATTGTATTATTAATCGGCGCACAGTGGGAAAAAATCGGTGCTGCAGCGGCCAAAAATCTAACTTTTGAACGGATGAAGATAAAGTAATAATTCTTTTTTCTTTAATGAAGTTGATGTGTTACTTATGTTAACCCTTGGTTGCCACACTGACCACATTTAAGGTAGGGGAGATCGGGGCAAGTTGACAGAGGGGCAGGTTGATACAGACGTTTTGTTATTTTGTTTATATGCTCTACATTTTTTTCATAGAGATGTTTGTACATAATGACTTCCTGTGGCGAAAGTTGATACGTTTTCTCTGGGGCATGTTGATACAGTGTAATAAATTTCCCCGACTACTTTTAATTGGATTTTTCCTTTTATATCTTGAAAAATTGGACGAAAACGTAGGAAAAGTGCTGTGTTAACAGACTCACCTGTAATGAGAAGGCTATCGGCTGAACAAACTGCGGCGCGGGAAGAAGAGAATAGAAGAATTTTAAAAAGAAAAAAGAAATTCGAAAATCTCTCGAGAAAAATGTTCCACGGAAAAGAGGGCGGCCTAGGAAAAATGCTGAGACTGAACGATAAAATAAAAACTAAAATAATAAAATAAAATAATAAAAAAAATAATAACACATCTTTGAGTGTTTTCCTTCAAACAATTTTCATTTTCTACTAACAATTTGGTACGAAAAGAAGGTGGCGACTTAGCCCCAGGGGGGTGACGCCTTAGCCCCGTCGATTTTGACATTTCAGAAAATACACCGACGTCAATTTTTCGATTTCTTCGTTACACTATGCCAGATAAACATTATATCGTATAGTAATTTTGTAGCTGAGGCTTTACTCTTTCCAACAGTATAAATATATGTACGGTAAAATTATTTATTTTATTGCCGAAAATTGGCACCGCCAAATAAGTGGCGGCTTAGCCCCAGTCTCCCCTACATTAATAAAAAGTGGCACCTCGTGTTAAACTGGGATATTCTAGACATCCAATATCCATGCTTTACTCATTAAACGGATATTTTACAGATGTATCAACTTTTCCTCGCAGTGGGGTAAGTTGATACATTTTACTTTCGTTCAAATAACATATTTTCATTAATTTTGTATGTATCTTCTCAACTTTTTATTTACAATATATTAAAGAGGAAGGAATTAATTCAAACAAAAATGAAAAAAAAATGGAAACGCGAAAACGTATCAACTTGCTTCGGCTTCCGGTATAATATGTTTGAGGCAGCGTTGAAAATGGTACTACTGCTGTCATGTAGTAGTAATTTCGTGTATCTTCAAACAGAGAGAGGTGCTACCAAAGTGATTTTTTTAATCAATAAAATTTTCTGGAACTTTTTTCAAAATTTTTTTGAACATGAGGTTACTTTAAATATTAGTTTCCAACGATGGACATATATTCTATGTTCAAACTTTATCTCAAAACTTTTGCGACTTAATTTCACAGATAGTTTTTAAACAGCAACTGATTGAATATCGAATCGACCCAGTGTAACAACAATGTTTGAAAAAATAGGTGTGATCACCGAGGGTTACGTAATGCTTAATTACATTAGCTAATACGATAATGTTACGTGCATTATTACTATTCAATATTCGAAAATATCCCTAATCACTTTTGGCCACTCTTCTTGAATATCCTTCCGTTTACGTTGCAACCTTGACGATAATATTAAAGGATCCGATGAAAGTAACATAATACAGAAGAGATCTTGATTAATTCTCTGTCTTGATATTTTGCAAGTGTTGCTAAGTCTTAACCTTCGATATTCTTTGTAAAATCACACCTTATCAATTGCCAAAACTGTAGGGGAGAGTAGTGCAGTACCGACCAACTTATAGCGAATTCGGACGGTCGCACTGGTGCGCACTGAGTGCGACTTTTAGTCAATTGGAAGCGAGAAAACTCGCACTCAGTGCGCACTAGTGCAGGTTGCCGAATCTGCTATTACAGTACCGACCAAAGCTAGTTCTCGCTTCTTCGACCAGATATTAACACTTTATTTGAATTAACCAATGGAAATCACAATTCTCTATAACATATTTCGGGGCCATATACGTTGATATTGAGTAGGTTAAAAGTTATTTCTTAAAGCAAATATTTTGTTTCTCGTGTAAGTAAATGATTTTGTTCTATTATGTATACTATCTCTAGTCTATTAAGTTTATTAAAACCTCCTAATTTAATAATATTTTTTTGTACATAATACACCATGATCTTAAATGTTGCCCCGTGTTTGTCGTACAGTACCGACCAACAGACTGTCAACCAGTAGAGACCAAATTTGTCTTATCTTATAATTAGAGTTCAATCTGTTAGCAACTCAGATTAGTTTATAAGATGTTCATTCAGCCCCCCTACTACTTTTTCCCGCAGAAAAATAATGTAATTAAGGATAGGCATGATAGCCTAACAAACAGAAAGCTGGGATTTAATGAAGAAGTTATCCAGTGTGTTATTTGCAAGCAGAGTTAGGCATTAGCTAAATAACAAATTATGTAAATAAGGATCAAATAAAAGTTACTTTAACTTTAGATTATTCGACGAACAAAGTTAATTTATTTAATCGATGAAAACAGTTAAGTTTTTTATTCGTCATTTGAAATTTTATTTAAATAAAAAATTTTCCCATCTCAGGAGAATATTAATTATCTGACTTGCGAGTTTGTACAAATAAAATTTGAAAAGAATCTTGTATTGTACTAGTTAAATGTCTTTGTTAACGTTGTTAACCATTTAGACCTGAAAATCTACTAATTTAATAGTTGGTAGGTACTGGACGACAATTTTTCGTTTCCTAGAAATTACAACTTTTTTACTTTTGCGAATTATCAATTTTTATTATTAAATTTCACAAAAATAATTTCCCTCTTACTAAGTTCTATCTATACTACAAACACGTTTTTGAATTTCTGATTTTCATCGACTCTACCCCAAGATATAACAAAAAAACTTAGAGCGGTCGGTACTGCACGACTCTCCCCTATACTTTGTTTTAGGCTTCTAGATTATGGAACCGTGTAAACGGTTAGGGGCAGATATCATTCTTTCGACGTGCGTTACGAAAAGTAGCATATTTCATTTGTGTTTAGAAGACTAGCACGTTGCTCATTCTGTCCACGAAAAACAGAATGTTTCGATTTTGTTCTTGAAAAGTAAGGTAAATGTCCCCATTAGTGACTAATTCATTTTCTTATTGTTTATTGCAACACAGAAAGCGAAATATAAGCGAAACATTTCAGTTATTGTTTCATACGTTATTTATGTAGCCGTACATTCATCTTTAAGTAAATTCACATGTAAATTAAGACTTGGTCATTGACATGAAAGTTGACAGATTCTAATACCGTGAGGTTATACTCCAGATATCATTAAACTCGCAAATTTTACAATAAAAATACATGGATCCATGCAGTAACTTACTCAAATTAACGAGAAATATAAACAGAATTATAAAATAAAAAAAATATCTATTTTCTAAAAATAGCACGAAAAATGAGCAATAAACGCCAATACAGTCAACTGGCAAGTGGCAGCCACAGATGATCAACGTCGGCTGTGAACTGTTTGGAAACTGAAATATGCTACTCTTCAAAAACGTACTACTTTCCGCTGCAGCGTTTGAAATATGCTACTGCTCGTGGCGAGATATGAATCGTGCTTCTTCTCGTGGTATATTTCGAAACATGCTTGTTATCGGCAGAAACATTGAAATGTGCTTTTTCTCGTGATAGATTGAAATGTGCTGCTCTTTGTAAAAGAAATGAAATATGCTACTTTTCGTAACGCACGTCGAAGTGATCTTGTTAGCACGCATATAGTACTTCTTCAATTTTAATTTGTCAGTCATTATTAAAGTAACGAAGAAAATAGAAATAAACTGACTGTAACGTAGAAAAAACAAAATGCACCACTCGTTTCAGAAATATAGAGATAGAGAACTTACGTGGAGAATATATGGATGAGGTCCAAAACCAATACGCCAAAGAACTACACTTAAAACCACTAGCTTTAAACGCGTTTACTAATAAAAAAAAACACACAAAAAAACTACGAAAACACGATAAAAAAACACTAAAAATACGATAAAAACACTAAAAATACGATAAAACACGATAAAAACACTAAAAATACGATGAAAACACGATAAATTACACTATAAAAGTACGTTAAAAATACAATACGAATAATATAAAAACACGATAAATGACACTATAAAATACGATAAGAATAATATAAAATTACTAAAACTAACTATGTAAAATAATAAGAAGAAAAAAAAGGAATAAACTACAGACTAACAATGAAATGAAAAAATATGCGAAAAATATATGGAATAAAGCGTGAAATAAAGTGCGTCCTTTTTTTTTTTATAAATTTTTAAAATTAGTAGTAGGGCCGTCCCTCTAAGCGGAAGCCTAGTTACCAGCCGGTAAGTGTGTTGGTGTTACCGAGAGGAAGTAAGAGCCGCGGCTGACAGTACGTTGCGGAAAATTTTCAAAAAACCGCACGGGCCTGATTGCTTTAAATGTGTACGTTAAAAATTTAAGAGCACAAGGTATGGGTGCAGTGTTCATTGAGAGGGTCGGTTCTGGCAGTCCAGAGTGTAGAATCCTTGTGGAATCCTTGTGGAGTCAGAGATCAGATAGAGGGCGTATAGTAGCGACTGAGTGGAGAGATTAGAGGCTGTAATCAGAAAAAAGAATGCCAGATTAGAAGGGGGAGGGGGGGGAAGGGGGATAGGGGAAGGGTGTGCGGTAGAAGGGGGGGATGAGGTTAATAGGACATGGGGAATGGGATTTTTGTTTTATAGGGGATTTTGTTCCTGTCGTATGTCCCAGTTAGACGAACTAGGGGATTTTCGTGGTCGGAGACCAAATAGTTGTTTTTAATCTTATTTATAAAATCACTTAGCGGGGGAACTTTTGCGTCGGCATGTAGTTTACGAGTCGGATATTTAAACGGAGTATTTAGGATTGTTCTTAGGATCCTATTTTGAATGCGTTGTAATTTGATTTTATTTAGGTTAGAGGTACCCCACCAAACCTGGGCCCCATATGTGAGTACGGGCCTAATACACGTCTTGAATATATGTATTCGAATTCGTAAAGTTAATGGTGATTTGTGACTGATGTGTCTGTAAAGGCAACCAGACACTTTGAGGGTCTTGGTGATGCGATCCTGTATTGCAGCATCCCATAGCATCTTATAATGAAGAATTAAGCCCAGGTATTTAACCTCATTTGACCAGGGTATGGGAGTGTTGTTGATTTTAATAAAGGAATTACGCCTTTCTGCGAGGAAATTGTTGTTGCGTGTGAAGATAATCGCCTCCGTTTTGCTGGGGTTTATTTGCAGTTTCCATTCGGAAAAAAAGTTCAGGACAGTGTCGAGATACAGTTGGAGTCTGTTTACCAGGTTCTTGAGCTTCCATGAGGAAGAGTAAATAGCGGTATCGTCCGCGTAAAGGGCGAAGTCACAGCCCAGGGAGGAAGGTATATCGTTGATAAAAATGTTAAAAAGGATTGGGCCTAAAATTGATCCCTGAGGGACTCCAGCATCGACTCGGTGTAGCGTGGATCTGGTGCCGGAGCAGGAGACAAACAAATGCCTATTTGTAAGGTAAGAGGCAATAATCGCTATTACTTCAGGGGCGAGCCCGATACAATGGAGTTTGTAAAGAATGGCATCATGCCACACCGAGTCGAAGGCTTTGGACAAGTCGAGCAGGACCATGCCCACTACCCTTCGGACGTTTAACTCATGGGTTATATGTTGAGTAATGCGTAGCGATTGCTGGATGGTAGAATGTCCCGCGCGGAAGCCGAACTGCCGCTCGGTCAGAATACCATTATCTGTCAAAAATTGAGACAGGTAAGCGTAGATGATTTTTTCGTATAATTTGCCCATGACTGAGAGCAGGCTAATTGGCCGGTAGCTAGCTAGGAGTTCGCGCTGTTTGCCTGGTTTTAGGATGGGTACCACTTTGGAGGTTTTCCAGGTACTTGGAAAATAGGCCCGGGAAATGGATGCAGTGAGGATATAATACAGTTGACAGATGATTTTAATAGACGCATATTTCAGCATTGGTACCGATACGCCGTCGCAACCAGGTGCTTTTTTTGATGCCATATTGCTAATGTGTTTGACGATAATTGCTGGAGAGACTGATAGCGGCACACTATTTGCAGGAACCGGGACATAGATAGAGGAGACGTACTCTTTGACCTTATCGTCATTGACAGATGATAAATTTGCTGCATCCCTATGGATGTTCGAAAAGAATGAAGCTATAAGCTCGGCCTTTTCGAAATCGGCAGTAATAGTGTCAGGTCCATTACGGAGCGGAGGTAAGGATCTGTTAGTGGTTGTTGAGGTGATTTTTTTGTACGTTCGCCAGAAGGTGGGATCCGGCTTTTTAAAGGCCCGAAGGGTTCGGTCCCAGTCTAGGATTCGTAGGAAGGAAATTCTTTTCCGAATTGTAGCTGTGATATCTCGGACTTCATATGCAACGACTCCTGTTCCCAGGATTTGGCCACGACGTCGGAGAGATCGTCGATGACGAATTAGGGAGTTGAGTGTGGGGTCGTTGAACAAATAAGCATTTTTACTAATGTGGGTGTTATCCGGGGTCGCAGCTCGCCTGCGGCAAGCATGTAAGTGAAAGGTCAAATCCTGGATACAGGAATCGATTTCTTGGGTTGATGAAAAATTATTCTTGATGTTATATCGAGCAGTGTTTTTGTTATAGAGCCTCCAGTCAACGGACGAGGCGAGGCTATGTGGTCCGTTTGGGTGATTGCAGGTCAGAATGACTGGACGATGGGTAGTGTCAAAAAAATCCGAGATTTCACATTTGAAGTCCGCATGAAAATCGGTTAAAAAGAAATCAATTAAGGAGGGCCTGAAACAGCCGGTCTGTTGAGTAAAATCGTCAGAGTGAAGTACCCGGTATTGGTGCTTAATAGAGTGCTCGTATAAAATTCTGCCAGCTCTGTTATCAGCGAAATTATTCCACATTTTATGTTTGGCGTTCCAGTCAACCCCTATAAGGAAGGGGGACCACAGGCGAACCATAGCATCGAAGAGGTGCTCATCCTTAATGGCACAGGGAGGCGCATAACTGACCCCAATTATTATTTTTGGAGCTGAGAGCTTGATGAAACAAGCATCATGCGTTAAAGGTGTGTCTACTGTAATATTGGTATAGTGGATAGAAGTGTGTATGAAAATTGCAACTCCGCCTTTTTTGGTGGGTTGGTCAGCGCGAACCATAGCGTAGCCGGGCAACGAAAAAATAACCTGGGGGGTAAACCAGGTTTCGGTTATTAAGATAATTCCGGGTTGCAGTCCGGCGGCCGCGCGGATCAGTTCGTTACGCTTATGATAAAGCGACGAGGCGTTCCAGAGCATTATTGTTGGTAGAGGCATTATTCTATTCAATGTAATTGAGTACCGTGCAGAAAACTTGGAATTTTTCAGCGACCGTACGGCAGGGACGGAGTTTCTCAACTAAAGTTCTTGTAAGAGACAGCATGTGGGTGATATCAACCAGTGAGTTTAATTCGGGGCCTCGTGGGTGAATGAGGGGGGGGGGGGGGAACCCCGCCGTAACCGCGAGAACCTGCAGCAACGACTTCCGCGTATGGGCGGCGAGCTGAAGGGAAAGGTGGGGTAAGGCGGGACGATGAAGAAGTAATAACATTGGAAGTAGGATTTGGCGTTGGAAAAGTACGAGCGTTAATGGCTACCCCATTATTGGGCTTAAGGTTTTTGTTTCTTTTTTCCAGGTATTTGAGGAGGGCCGGACACTGTCCGTAGTTGGCAGTATGGGTCCCGCTGCAGTTGATGCACTTTGGAGGTATTTCGATTAGCTTTTGGCAGTCGGCAGACCGATGGGAACCGGAACACTTCACGCATTTGGGGGGGAGCCCGCAGTTTGCCGCGGAGTGGCCGAAGGCTTGGCAGCAAAAACACTGTGTATAATTTCTTTTTGAGAAAAATTTTTCCCAATAAACTCTTGTGCTGAACAGAACATTGACTTTAGAAATTGAGGAGGGTGCTGTTCCCTGAGGGAAGTTGATTTTATATATAGAGAAAAGAGAGTGCATGTTGCCCTTACCCTTGAGGGAGACACATGAAATTGGGTTAAGGCCTTTTGCCTTTAATTCAAGTAAGATTTCCTCGGGAGGGGTTTCCGGGAGACCCTTTAGAGCCATGGTTAGCCCTCGTTCGGAGTTTAGTGTAAAAGTAAAATAAGGAATGTTGTCTTGAGACAAGGCTTGTTTGAACTTTTTGAAGGATTCAACCTCTTCAAATTGGAGTCTAATCTTGTTGCCGAGATACTTGATTTGGAACGTTTTTCCAAAAACAGCCGCTAATTCAGACTCGAATTTAGATATGTTATAGTTAAAATTCGAAATATACAACGGAGGGGGTTTCACCGGACGAGTCGGAGCCGAAGGAGAGATAGCGGTCGGAGTACAAGGCTGGTCGGCATGGAGCGTATTGTTATTAGGAACCGTGTTTATTTCCGGGGAGGTTTTTTTCCCCTTAGGGGACAATAGCTGAGGAATTTCATCGTTGGGTTTGAAGGCAGCTAAGACCGAGAAACGGTTAGAGACTGGAATATTTGACGAGGATTGTACGTCTTTATTGTGAGAGTTTTCACTCTCAAAAGAATGCGGTAACGGTAAGGAGACGTTTATGTTCGGAATTTTGTTCCGAGGAAAGGAGGGGGATAGCTTTTCGAGACCATCCCTAGAGGAATTGTGGTCGCTTTTAGCAGTTCTTTTGTGCTTTTTTTTTTCCCGTGATGTTTATCAGGGGGAGCCATAACAGGGTGTTTGCTTATACTTGACTGAGAGTCAGAGTTATTAGGGGATATTGAGCCAGAGGAATGGTCCAAAGGATTCTGGGCACGTCTTTTGGACGGAAGTGTCGAAGCAGAGGCTGAATCAGATTTAGAGTCCATGAAAATTGAATTACTCACCATTTTCTTCTGTGTGAGGGCATCGAGAGAGGGCCCTTCATTCTTGGAGCAAGTTAATGGGTCCTTGGACAGATCCCAGTTTATTAGGGGTTCGGAGCCCTCCTCAGAGGTCTCCAGAGTAAATTTGGTGCCGTATAACACTTATTTAAAATGAGGTAAAAGAAACAACAGAGAAGCAAACGATAGCGCGCACTCAGAGAGCACGGGAAGCACTATATATGAGTCACTGGATACGGTAAACAGAAGCGAGGCACACGTCTGTACTCAACAGCGTCTACGCGCGGAAAGCGCAGTGACTGATGAAGCGTGAAATAAAGTGCGTCCACTGCGATGGTTCTGCGATAACTGCTGCAGTTTCCTTGCTACCTGTAGGCTCCAAGGAAACCTTGCCACCCCCCACTACGCGGCACAATCCCCATCCTGCCGACGGATATCCCTCTGTAGACTTGCCGGAGAAGCTCTCTTTAAAGCAGAAAAGCGGAAAAAATTGAACCAAAGGTTTTTTAAACATCGATTTTTTGGGACCCCTGAAAGCAGGAGAAAACGTATTTTATCTTTAACCGTCTGCCATTCTGTAGATATTTTTTTTTCCAAATTTCTGGTCGTGGTAAGGGCGATAGCGAGACTCGTAAGGATTAAAGAAACGTTTGGTTCTCTTTTTTCTGCCCAATGGAAAAGCCGCTAGCCTTGGGACAAGGCAACAAGGATGTGTACGGATAACAACCCTTATAATTCTGAAAGTTGTACAGATTTTAAATCATCCATCATGATTTTAAACAACCAATAGATGATTAAAAGTGTAGGTATACGAGGCATCAAATTTTTTTCGTCGCCCAGAAAAGAGATCAGGAAATCGGCTGAAAAATCGGCCGTTTAAACTCGGAAAGAAAAAACGCTAATAAAAAGAAGCAAAGAACTCGAGTACAGTGATGGTCAAATAAGAGAGTGCCGCTACTGAAAAGAGCAGAATTACTATTGCGTCTTTATACGTGTCCTGATCTAATTCCTTTAATTTATTTATTAAGATATTATAACTAGTTTTTTTTTATTTTTGTCCAAGTAAACTTTAGATTTAATTTTTCCAAATGCATTGATCTTCTTTGTACGATTCGCTAAATCCTCTTAGCAAATTACACACGTCAATAACTTTAAATCTGTCTGCCGGAGGCCCACACTTGCCGTTAATTTTGATTTGCGGCAAATCTGAACCCAGAAAAATCAACCTCGCGGTGATTGCGTTCATACCAGACAATTGACACACGTGCTCCGTGTTGCATTACAACTTTTGACTTCATGCAAGTTCGTAAATCGAACGGGCAAGAGGGAGCGTGTATGGCGGCCTTTACACTGCCTAATGCCGTATCAAATTTATCACTTTTTTAACTCGATGTCTGGGATTCTGTTCAAAATCGGACATGACGTTTGACGTTGTTGACGTGAAATTAGGGGGAGTTTGTATTTCAGGGGGTTGAATCTTGAAACTTTCACCTCGCAGTAACCGACCGTCTTTCCCGCAAATCTGTGTTGCACGTGTTGGCAACGACCAGAGTCACGGGGGGTATACAATAAGCAGAGACAGGAAATCGTGAGGGTCGTCGACGGCGCGAGCCCGCTAATATTGGAAAAATCACAGGTCAGGTCTAGGCGTTTTCGCGTACAGCGTACCGTGGGCTGAAAACCCGTTTTTTTTTTGTTGGCAAAAGTTTAAACTGTCCACTGCGTTTAGCATTCAAATACACTGTGGACTGTGTATCGCGGAAGTAATTGTTAATTGAAGGGGCGGATGCAATAAGGGGACTAGCGCTGGAAAATTCGAACAATTATTGTCTAAACGCTGAGAAAGATTGGAAAATTAAATGTTATTAAACTGAATTTTAAAAAATATGTTCTTGTAAAGCTCGTCACGACACACATTTTTTCTATTTACAGTTTGTTTATCGAATCATTGCCATTCGAGCTGAGAAATAACACTAATTCCCGGGACAAATTGGAAAGTGGAATGCGTTGTGTCGGAATAAGTCAACTGCTACTATAGTCAAGTACTATACAGAGAGGCGATCGTGGTAAGGTGATTAAATAAATTTCTCTTCAAATCCATGAGAAAAAGTTTACCAAGGTTTTGTCCATACATCTTAGAAAGTAAGGCCGACAAGCGATCAAATGTATAGGAAAAAGTTCGGAATAATTTTTTTGCTAAAATGCGTTCACATTGTATTTCATATATTTTACATATTTAATATACATATATTTTTAGTCATCGATATTATGTAATTGACGCTGAAATTTGGCAACATCGTAAAAAAATGTGTCAATTCTTTCGGGAAGGCTGTATCTTCTCTTAAACAGATATTCCCCGAGGTACGATGACAGATCTTCCTCTTTATTTCCATTTCTGGAAATATTTTCTCGGATGTCTCTCCACGTTCTCTCGATTGACTGTGTGTCGGCATCTACGTGAAAGCAATTGGGGAATATATGGCGTACTTTTAAAAAAATGTAGATGTGATGCGGCTAAAATGAATTACTAGTATCGGGATCGACGAAGTTGTAAGAGTGGTTGACAGTTCAATGTACGCATAGCCCTCGCTGTTAAGGCAGTTGTACGCCTTCCAACAATCGGACATTATTGTTGTCCCAGGAAGAATCCACTCGTGAATAACATTTAAAAGTGTTTCAGCACTCCGGTCATTTACAGCAACAATGAAAATTTTTTTAGACTCGCGTTCATATCCTCCGAACACCCATTTTCCTTTCAATACACGTCCACGGTGGTACTTGCGTTTCCCAAATTTAGCTTCGTCGATTTCTACTATCTTATTGGGACCTCCTAATTGTGTACAATTATCTTCAGACCACTTTAAGCACACCTACCACACGAGTTGAATAATAACAGTATAATTTTTGTTTAAACAGTGGTGTGAATTTAAAATTCAATGTTTAAAGAAACGCTGTAGGTATATTAAATAGCACAGACTCATTTTCATTTCAAATTCATTTCTAACAATGTTTTGATAATTATTTACAAAGCAGATGACTTCACCGATTTCAATGACGTTGAAACTCCCCGAAACTAAAGTCGAGCAACGGGTGCATGTATGTATAGAGAAAAGTTGTTCAGAATATAATGAATTTAAGACCATACATAAAATCTTACCTCTCTGCAAAAACTACACCAATCGACGAAGGTGTGTGATCCAATATGTAGGTCATTGGTAATTACCCCGAAACGTGGCGGTGGATACCATAGCCATTCGGCAATAAATGTTACAGCTGTTAATAACTGTAAACGAACGTTTTCAAACCACGTATGTCGGTTCTAATGGATTTCAAATAATTACATCGAACCCTTTTCCTCTTTGTTTTATTTTTTGCTTCGTACCATGTGGCAAGACAGTGAAAGAACAATGTTTCGCGATTAAGTTTTATTGCCTTGTCACATTTAGGGTACTGAATAACATTTTGAAAAATGTTCTTTTCGATTAGATAATCTATACATTTTTCTTCCGAATTTATTTCGCGTACAAATTCAGTAAAAGACTTCATGTCTTACATAAAATGTTTTCTCACTAGTCCTTCTATGAAACTGCTAACAAGGAGAATGCAGTTACAAGCATCGCGCGACGGCGCGCAACAATTGTTTCTTTTCTGTTTCAATTTGGTTAGGTTCTTAATTCAAGTTTATAATTCAATTACATCGTACTATGCAATTACAATTGCAAATACATTGCAATTACGAGTTACGATGTATTTTAATTGAATGCGAGATCTGAACTACGAATTACAATGTAATCGAATACGATGTAATTGAATTATTTTGTAATTATAATTCATGGAATAATTCAATTGTAATTCTGCACAACTCTGCATATTAGTATTATGTACAAACTGTTCCAGGCAACGTGATTTTTAATAGGTATAAGTATAGTCAAGGGCGGATGGGCCCATGCTGTTCTACGTTCGACGGTTTTCCGGTGGAGATTTACGCTGTATGTATCTGGCTTCGAAAGGGGGTGCGTAAGCTGCACAGTCCTGGCGGTGCAGGCGATTTACGGCTGGAAATTTGGTATTTATGAAGCGAAATTTCTTCGTTTCTTTGCGACTAGGCAATCGCTTGTTCTCGAAGCGTTCGTTCGGAAACATTTGCCTACCAGATATGTCGATAAGGGGCAATCGACAGCGTGCCGTTTTTCAGGGATTTCGACTTTCGCCGCTATCGTGCCTCGGTTCTCAAGTAAAAGGACTTTATGATTTTCGGCATAACGTCGGGTTTTCCCCCGAGGTCCGAGGTGAGTCGGGCTATAAGCCAAGCTACACATCTGGCAACCAGACTCCCAGAGGTAAGTATTTTTCGCGCGTGGATACGGTCACTTTTTTTTCAGATGATGTTTCGGGCCCGTTTTTTCTGCGTGTTTTCGGCGTCGCTTGGTTCTAATGTAAGCTGCTCCCTAACCAATCGGGCTTGTATTCGTCCCAAACGGCCACTCTCTGGAAGAGGCCCTCTTCACAGCAAATACCTCCTCCCTAAGGTTCACCTTCTCTCACGCACGGAATACGTCAACCAGAGTTGTGCACAATTACAATTGAATTACTCCATGAATTATAATTACAAAATAATTCAATTACATCGTATTCGATTACATTGTAATTCGTAGTTCAGATCTCGCATTCAATTAAAATACATCGTAACTCGTAATTGCAATGTATTTGCAATTGTAATTGCATAGTACGATGTAATTGAATTATAAACTTGAATTAAGAACCTAACCAAATTGAGAGGTAATAAGAGGTGGGAAAGAAATATGTAGGTAAAGGTTTCGAACAGAAAGAAATTACTATGAGTGCAGAATATGGTATTATTCATAAATTTATAATATAAAAAGAGAAATAAACGCTCTTGTTATATTTTTTCCACTTTTTTCTCACTTCTTGAGAGTTTTGAGCTGTAAATTATTTACACTGCATTTCAATTACATTGTAATTCAATTAGACACACCATTACAGTAATTAGGAATTGAATTAATCGAAAAGTTTAAATTATGTAATTGAATTATAACGTAATTGAATTACTATGTAATTGAAATACAATGTAATTAAATTACAGTGTAATTCAATTAGCACAACTGTGACGTCAACGCGTGTTTTTGTTTTAAAATTCGAGCGCGTGTTTATACTCGAGAGATGAGGGAGTCGGACAAGGGGGGAGGACGACGCGGGCAAGACCACGCGCAGGCAGGGGACTACCCCTTTTGTCCCTGTGTCTCACCGCGAGGCGTACTGGTACTTGTTCAGAGTTATTTCGTTTCCTACCCCATTGCCGGGGAAACATTCTTCGATGTAACATTACAACATCTTCTTTTGGTCATCGTGCGGACCATAAGATTAATTTTACGTCATGGTCAGTGCTCAGAACATCAGTATAATTTAATTATGCTGTAGCGGAGCACGGTTTATTGCCTGCCGAACCTAGAGGGATTAGCTTATAGCTACTACTATCTGGTACCCAAAAATTAATCAGGCTGATCGGCCAGAGCGTTTCGCCCGGGTTCGCGGTTTATGACCGTATTGTCCCGCGAGTTGGCGGTTAACGGCGGTACAGGTAGACGTTCTTTTTCTTCGACTCGAAAAACATGCGAACGCACTCATCCGTGTCTGTTCGCAAGTTTTTCCAATCGAATTAAAAGAACGCCGACAGCCAGACTCTCTCGCACGCACGGTTTACATGACATTTGCTATAATTTTAATCGGGAGAACGCCAGGATTCCATTGGTGTCCATATTTCTCCGCCATTCGATTTTTGCTCTTGAGGCTACGAGGCACCTTTCAGCACGTCGAAATGCCTGCATAGGGCGCACACGAACGCTTTCGACCCGCGCCTCGTCGTAAAAATCAACTCTTTCAAATGCTCCAAACTGCTCGAAAAACCGAGAAACTCGTAAATCAGATCCTGCGTTTATTATATGTAGCACTGATAGGCTCGATTCAGATTATCGGTCCGGTCACGGTCCGGTCTCGATCAAATTCACATCCCTGAGCGTCCACACTCGCCCGGCTTGATAGTGTGGGCGCTCAGGGATGTGATTTTGATCGAGACCGGACCGTGACCGGACTGATAGTCTGAATCGGGACATAATGAGAGGAATTGCCGGATCAAACAAGTATACCCAAATTGTCTTTTTGGCTAGGACTGTGGGCTTTTGCATCATGATGTTTCTCATTGTACGATTAAAGATTTGTTGCATATTTTAAAACAATTTAAAGGCCATTGCGGTAGGTGCTGGAGAGAGGGATGAGGTAGCACGAACGATCGAAATGCTCATTGCTATCGCGATGTTAGAAATATAGACTTGTAGTTAGAGCTGTTCGAGTAATTGAATATTCGGGTAGCTTGAAATCCGAAACAATCTGGGGCTCGGTTTCCCAGCCGAGCCAGGTATCCGAAAGAACCGAGCATCTCGGATAGAACCAAGTACTTGATTTCTTTTCAAGCGGCCCGAAAGAAACCGGGCGGCTTGGAAAGAAGCGAGCGGGCCGAATGAACTTCGAACAGATCGAAATTTATTTGTCCGATTAATTTGAAACTTGGTACACATATTCTTAATGGTATTATCTAAAATGTAGCATATCATTTTATTTTATGCGATAACCCATTCGTATATAATAAATGTTTCAAGTTTGCCGTGTTACGTAAACAATTAATAGTGATATTCACCTTGCTCTCATTTGTACAATAATTTTTTTTCTTCTCAAATCGGTATGCTAGATTATTTTATTAATGAGCACTAGAATCGTGGTCTTTCTCATATTAGATAAACCTGGGACCGTAAAATTGTTAGCCCGTTAAAAGGAACGCGTTTCGGGTATTGGGAGAAAGGAAGGGGCAGAAATATTACGAGACAAAGACGTAATTAATATTGAACGTAAACAGCTCACGCCGAGGATAAACGAACGATCTGCGTGAAAAAGGAGCAAGTACGGCAAAATTCATTTCATTGAATTTGTCTCATTTCATGTGGCGGCAATTACGACGAAAATACATATCTCGTTGTTTGAAATTCTTTTTCCAACGGAAGGTCGTGTTTAATAAGTTCGGCGAAAAAAATACATGACACGTACAATTCAACGGAGGTCGTTAAGAAATAAACGTGGCATCTCATTGTACTTTGCTACGGTCGGTACGAAACGTTTTATTATTTTATTGGTAGTAATAAAAATCCGCATAGCTCCTACGCCGTAGGGGCGAAAGGCCGTTTTACCTGTACCTGCAGCTTAAACCACGCGGACAAGGTGACGCGGAAAGGAACAAGATAATTAGCATACGGATTTCAGAAGAAAATAATTTATAGTACAAATGGGAGCAAGGTGAATATCATTATTAATGTGAATATTACTATCATTTCCAGAGATAGCCATGTTCATGCAGGTTAAGAATCCCTTTTCCTTTTTGTGTTTCAGATAAACCATAGGGCACTTTCTATCAACGCCAGCACGAGCCGTTTTTTTCTTTCAACGTTCTGCAATTAACGCTTTACACACGCACATTTTTTTTGTATAGACTCATCAAAATTTGTAACAATACTCAAAAGTATAATAAAACAACTTGCCAAATTTTAAATAAATCCATTGAACGGTTTTTTTTATAAAAAATTCCCAAATATCACCTACCTTTTCGGTCCCACAAAGCAGAACCCCCCCTTAATTGTTTACCTAACAAGGCAAACGTGAAACATTTATTATATACGAATGGGTTATCGCATAAAATAAAATGATATGCTACATTTTAGATAATACCATTAAGAATATGTGTACCAAGTTTCAAATAACCGGACAAATAAATTTCGATCTGCTCGAAGTTCATTCGGCCCGCTCGCTTCTTTCAAGTACTTGGTTCTATCCGAGATGCCCGGTTCTTTCGGGCCGAGCGCAGCTCGGCTTGCTTTTTCCGGGTACTTGAACCTTGAACAGCTCTACTTGTAGTACGAATTTCGCGGGTTTGCCTCAGTGGCGCGTGAGCAGTGATCCTCTAGAGAGTAATATAGGATGTATTGCACGTACAATATCAGACAAAAGTACATGAAATTTGAAATGCTCGAATAGCTACGTCTTACGCATAGTAAATCTAGCTGTAAGGAACTCGAACGACAGTGGGAGTCTTATTTTTAATCCTAGGAAGGTATTTTTCACTTTACAAATGCTTTCTCAAGCATTATTTGCTAAACTTTTGGCAGTGAAAATGCCCAGAATTCACAATTTTCTCAAGTTATAATTTATTTCTTTAAAACGGTGTAGAGAAAACAATTGAAACTCGGCAGATATTTTCATCTACCCATACACTGCATGTACAAAAAAATTTAAAACATTGGGACTATTTCTTCAACATTTTTCCAGATGATTTATTCGTCAAGATCGTCTCTTTCCATAAGAGTACGTGTAAAATCAGTGAAAATTAAAACCGTTATAACTCGGAAACCGTTTAGTGAATTCGTTTAAAATTTTTGGAGCACACCAGGAAGGTTAAAAAGAACAATCTCACGATTTTTCATCAACTTGGCACTATTTTGAAAATAGGTCCAATACATCCTTAAATCGTTTGCTTTTCGAGCTGATTGTCTATCTATCTCTGTCTATCCGTATACCTGTCTCTTGACTTTTTACAGTTTGTTTCTCTGGTAACTTCCGCAATTTTAGCGCAAATGGCGGCAACCAATCAGCGACAATACCTACACGTTTGCCCGATCACTCCGTAGATAGAGGATTCCTAGCGCGTGAGAAACAAGTGTGAGAGAGAGAGAGAGAAAGAGAGAGAGAGAGAGAGCTGATGTACGTAACGGCCGGAAGGAGAATCTGCAGAAAGCGGTTGGCGATCAGACCGAGCCAACTGAAAAGTGTATCTTTGACAATAAAGTGTGTCGTGAAGTAGTTGAATTGCGGTCGCCAGTGGCTTTCGGTGTCAAACGTTAATTGTGGGGATCAAAATCGGTTACCAGTGAAGTAGCTGATCGACGACACGCGATTGCGTTCGTGATCAGTCGATGGCAGACGGGCAGGAACAACGTGTACGCGAAACGAAGGTAAGAGAACACGATACGTAACTTTACAAACGTGCAGGAAAAACGTTTAGATTATAAAGGCAAGGTTAAACATTTGCAACGCGCGCAAATGCCTTTGTTGCCTGTCCATACGTTTCTTACGGCACGCGGTCATTCATGAGCGCGTCGACCCATTGAAATAGACCCTTTCAAGGGTCTTCTGCAACGCGCCTTACACGTGTTTAACCGTGCCTTTGCGCGGCCACAGCGACGATACGTTTACGGGCGGCAGAGTTTGCATGGCTGCATACGGCCCAAAGCTCAACGAGTCAAGTGCAACGTGTATATAACCGCGTGTCTTTCTTCTTGACACTTCGTTTCTGACTGTCTAACTGAAGAATTATTAACACCCTGTTCTCACGGATACAGCAGGGTATAAATTTCTGAAGTGGAATTCGAATAGTGCTGATCCGGCGGTTAAAACGGACATGTTAGAAAAAGAAAATAAGGTACCGCGTTGCACGACAGTTTTGGGATAAGTGCCGTGTGGTTCATCACAGTCCTCTTATCAGAAGGCAAAACCTTCACCACTGTGTGGCCACAACCTCCAGGAACAGAGTCCCTATACTTGGGCAATACGGCGTCGGGCCGATTGCTATTCCTATATAATCTTTAACTTAATCTAAACAACCAATCCTTCGACACCCGATCGCTATGAGACCCAACGTGGTCATCAGCCATCGCCCGTCGCCAGGTCTGTTTAGTCTCACGTGCCCTCTTTCAATACCGTACACAGGCCAAGGGTTCCTGCCATAAATCCTTGAAGGCCACCCAGCATGGGGCTATCCGCCTTCGACCTCACCCTTAAATTTGATGACGCTAACAGGCAAATTCGCGAACGTGCACGCGGGTGCCATTGTTTCAGAACGCAATAGAATGTTCGAGAACATTGGGAAGCGTATACGCGAGGACACTTTTTTAAACAGTTCTGTTTATGGTATTCAGACCGTTAGCGTCGTTGTTGCCAACCGAAGTTAAGGGGGGCAGCCTCTGTGACGGTCGAAAACAAAGGCTATTTTCAAGACATTCGTTTATAATGAAATGTAACTTCGTACGGAAAATTCTTATTGCCAACTGAAAATACATACATTCAACTAATATTTTGTGCTGCCAAAATTACATGAATTATTCGATCAAAAAACTGGTACGTTTAACTGAAGATAATTGTATTACGAAAATTCCCCCCAAATTTCAAGCGAATCCAATACAAACTGACCCTTAACCGCGAGAGTGATTCTCAGTGTTGACATAGTACAAGGAGTGAAAAAGACTGCAGCAAAAAAAATTAATATTCGAGGAATTGAGAGCACATAATTAGCAAAAAAATATGCTGTAAGAATGGTATTGATATCTGTCTTGGGTACAGAGATACAACAAGTGGCTACGCCAGCTTAATATACGTGATATAGCCGCTTGGCCGCTGCGAGTACCGCACGGCTCAGCCAGTCTAGCCGGTGTGATTTGACGCAGCGTCAACTTTCGGCAATTTTTCCAGGGCGACAGGCTGCTCTGCCGCTCGGCCGCCTAGGACTTCTTTTCTTAAATTTCGGACTTCTTGTAGCGTATCCCTGACAAGATCCCGAATTAAGGCTGCCGTCTCAGCGAGCCTTGAATGTGTGCGCACGGTCACACAAGCTAGGAAAACCGTGTACGTATACGCGTGTAGTAAACAAATCGTAAATTACAACTTTCGTCCTGGAAGCGGCCAGAAAGAAGTTTTTGCGGGTACAGTTGCCTTCAGTAGACATCTGTGCAGGGTGGTCTGGTGCGTTTGAACGCTAATAACCACAGTACGCTGAGATAATAATGAATTTCTGAATCGAAAACTGAATCAATTTAAGAATTTAGTCTATCTAGAGACGCGGTAGCGTCTCGACGCCAAGTACAGGAAAGAAAGTACAGGAAAGACACCCTATATATGGCGACTGTCGCTACTGCTATCATTTACTGGTCGCGAAGCTTGTTACGCGCCGCGGGCTTTAGTGTTCGAGCGGCACGTTTTATACAAGCAAATTCGGACTAGGGATATCCCACAGTCGTTAGACTATCGGAAGTTGCTGTATTGAATGTTTTCGTAAGAAAAGCAAGGAGGCTCGCCGCGCTTGTAACAGTCAATTTTTTTATATTTTAAATGTCTAAGTACCTTATCAGATGGATAAGGGGTAGATTTTGGGATCGTTGGTGCTCTAGTCCCGTACGGGTCTTTTCAATGGAATCAGATAGGTAAATGATGAGTAGAATTTAATAGTAAATAAAGCTTTAATGATTAAATACTGAATGAAAGCAAAAACATAACAATGGAATAATAAAGTATGGAGAATTTCAACATATCATTGTAAACGGAGACAACTCCTGACTAGGGGAATCCCACAATCGATTGATTGTCAGAAATTGTCGTTAAACACCCAGTAATTTTAACAGAGATAAACGAAATGTACAGAAGAGGTAAAGGGTGCAACTCACCAGACAGTCACAGTAATGTAAATGACAATATAACTTGGATTCCGTTTCCTTTTTGGATTTTGGATAATTCTGATAGCCGGTATACCTAAATCAGAAAAGAGGATGAAACGCGAACACGCACACACTTGATTGTAGATAAAACACACGCAAATTGAATTATAACATGGAACACAATTTGAACTTAGAATAAATCGTTTAAAAGAATAAGTTATTTCACAGAGTTTAGTATAGGAAGTGTTTCAAAAATTAATAAAAAGAATTGTTTCGCAAAGTTAATAAATGATTTTGTTTCGCAAAGTCGAGTCTTTCACGCGGATTCACTATAACCCGGGAACTCTAGCTCTAAGACACTTGCGGACCCAGCGACACGAACCTCACGATTTATCGCCACAGAGTGTCGCAGCTTCACGCTCTCGGCAGCGACCAGAGTGGGTCCGTACCGAAAATGCTTACGCTGCATTTTATCACTCGGCCGCGTTACCATGGGCCCGTCTACTTGACGAGGCGGTGTATGTGTGTGTGTGTGCTCACGTTCATCCATCAGATTTCCGATTTAATATATGATCGATATTCGTATGCACAGGAAAATATGACATTCCACATCTCGAAAACCATACAATTTCGCACGGCTGAGGGCCGCTCTCTCAATGTGCATAATTTCATATACACAATTTCTGACTAGGGGAATCCCACAGTCGTTGGACTATCAGAAATTGTGTTGGGTATTCAATTTTAACAACAATTTTTAATTAATTAATAATTCACGCAAGCGACAAAACCGTGGGAAGGCGCGGTTCCCTGCACCGGATGTAGAGTATACAATTCTGTCAGTCTTCTGAGAAATGATCCAGTCTGCGCATTCCCGCTGTAGCCGTTACTGATTATGTTACAATGTTTAACGCGGCGGTCAGAGGTGTTCTCAACGAGGGTTCTCCCACAATGCTGCAAGGCATTGTTGAAACGCACCCCTGCCGCTTACACAGGACGGATTCGGTACAGAAGGAGAATCACTGGGTCTTTTCGAACGCGACTCTCTGGTGAGATCGCCGCTGCGTCGGCACCGCCTTATCTGTATCGCGGGACGGCAATACGTCGAAACGACGACGCTCCAAGAAAGGGATTTTGTTCTATCAAAAATAATATTAATTAATGGGCAGGAGTATGATCAACGAGGGATTTCCCATAATGCTAGGCGTTGTTGAACCATACCCTGACCAAAAAGAAAAATTTTACGTTCCGAACGTAACAAGCTAATCCAACCTAACCTGAAACTTATTTCATTAATATCTCATCACGCCTGCAATATTTCCTAAATTTAATGGTATTTTTCTGATGTAAACCACATATAAGCTTTCGAATAAGACCAAGTTCAATAAAATCGGTCCACGCATGACAGAGATATCGTAATATCGTCTCAGGGATCTGTCGAAAACTGTAGATTTTTCTTCTGATTCTTCTTCAATCTCAAATTTTTGTCGACATAATACGTATACGCGTTATTATACGCACACCTTCAGCCAAAACGAACTAATACATATTTCGTTCATCAATTCCTATCTTCACTATGCAATTTCGTTCATCAATTCCTATCTTCACTATGCAATTTCGTTCATCAATTCCTATCTTCACTATGCAATCTACTCCAAATTTTGACAGCTTACAGTCAGGTTATATACAAAATTTGAGATGCCACGTGTTTTTACAAATATATATCGTTGTACCATAGAATTGCAATCAAAATGCTATCGTTGTACCATTGAATTGCATTCAAAATGCAGTTTCACATACAATTCCATGAATCTGGAAATACGTACAATTCCATGGATCTGAAAACACGAAAATTCGTGCTAAATCTAGAGATAACCCCTTTAAGCACAGAAATCTGTAAACATGAAAATGAAAATTGATACTAAAATCAATTAGAGTCCAATAAAACGCATGAATTTGGTAAACATAAACAAATTAATTTAAAAAATACTATTCCATGAAATATACTCAGAAAATAACGTTATGAATGGAAATTTTAATTTTCTAACCACGAAAAACATTTCTCGATTTGATAAAACAATTCATGAAATTGTGCGTGCTTTCAGTTTCATGGAATTGTACGTGCTTTCAGGTTCATGGAATTGTACGTGCTTTCAGATTCATGGAATTATAAATTTCAATAGCTGATAATTATTATGCTGTAATTGTAAAATCTTTGTAAAAAGAAGTGAGATCCCCCCAAAAAACTTTAAAAAAGTAAAAAAATTACGCCAAGTACGTGAAATCAAGTAAATCACAAAATAAAGAAAATAATACTAATAAATACAAAGTAAAAAAAGATGTGAAATCAGAATGAGCTGCAAGTACATAATGGTGCTTTCCCGCAGCGTGCAAAGGCGACACTGTGTAACACAATAAAAGACAAAAAAAAGATGTCCGCGGCCTGGAAGTCAAATACTTGGCGTGGCCAGGCAAGGTCAAGGTGTCGCTGAATAAGAATTATTTAAAAAGGCAAAATAATGAAAATGTATTCATACTGTCAGAGTTTAAAATTGACAAATTATGTGAAAGGTTGTGAGAGGAAAACTATCGGTGTGGATGAATGATCTTACAATTATTTTAAAACGCAATATAATGAAAATGTACTCATATTGTCTGAGTTTTAAATGGACAAATTTTCTGAAAACCTGCGAGAGGGGGGGGGGGTATGGGTATTGATGATCTGAGAATACCTTGCCTGGCCACGCCAAGTATTTGACTTCCAGGCCGCGGACATCTTTTTTTTGTCTTTTATTGTGTTACACAGTGTCGCCTTTGCACGCTGCGGGAAAGCACCATTATGTACTTGCAGCTCATTCTGATTTCACATCTTTTTTTACTTTGTATTTATTAGTATTATTTTCTTTATTTTGTGATTTACTTGATTTCACGTACTTGGCGTAATTTTTTTACTTTTTTAAAGTTTTTTGGGGGGTATATCTTACATCACGATAGCAATGAGATTCCGATGAAGATGAACACATGTGTACATATATACATTGCATTCTTAACAATATGCATTGACTATATGATGTACTGTAATACTTTACAGTAATTATTATTAACATCTCCTTTTTCTGTTCAATACGTCCAGTATATGTTGTTAATCTTTCCAATCCCACTACCTCGCTTTTGCATTAAAAAATCACACGCGTTTACTATATCGTCAATACACTTGGTGGAATGACACAGGAACAAAAGGGGTAGTTCTTTGACTGCGCGCGGCCCTCAAAGTTGGGAGTGAAAAAGACTCGTCTGCCGCAATATCTCGGAAAGTAGGCACCATAGAGAAAATCTTTGAGGCGAAAGTGACGCATCTATTTATAACGAATTCAGCCAATCGTGATCAGATTACGAATAATACGTTTATTTGTTTAAACAGTATGTGAAAATGTAGTCATTTTTACTCCATTTTCTTATATAGATTGTTGATCCATTTTGGCGCAAATTTGTCAACGTACACTACAGATCAAACTATGAAATACGGATGATTAGAATTCTTCAATTGCGGCAGTTGTAGTGAAAACTAAATACACTATATATTCAACTCGCTACGCGTAGCGAACGGGAACCTCAGGTATACATTGTCGTAAAGGATGTAAAATTTTATTACACGTTGGGTGTTTAAACGGAGGCCTTGTGAAGGCGTGTGGATCGCCGCTGGGATGGCCAGGGAAGGGATGCACTCCAACGATAAGACACAACTTCACCAGTTGATGGGACGGCACGTTTATTTAGCCGTAGGTGGGCGTCGTTTACAATTACGGACGAGCACTCCACAGAACGACAGGACGAACAAGCACGACTCACAACACGCAGTTACACCGAACAGATCTATATACAAGATATATACACGGGCGCTGGGCGCGAAGGCTCGAAGGGCCGTCTTAAAGACTGTAAATCTGGGGTCGCTGGGCGACGAAACGGTTGCAATACGGGCGTGCGAGAGCGTGTTGTTATCGGCAAAGGTGTTCGCAGAACTAACTGCCGGATTCCTGGAAGCGCGCAACGCTCGAATCCGGCAAAAACGCGTGACGTCGTCAACCGTCTTCCCGGACGGTGTGTCACCGTGTTTACACGCTCTCGCACGCACATTTAAATCCGCGCGACAGCTGATCGGTGGCTTTCGGCCGCAACATTCCGCCCGCCTCGGCCCGGAGAACCGGGCCGACCTCGGCGGACGCCGACGCAGGGCGTCCGCCCGCCGTGACACGCAGTGGCGCTACAAGGTGGACCGGAGTGGCGCGTTACACTTATGGCGGGGTGGTACAAATGTTGTTCACGTCGTGGTCTCGCACGCGGATGCAGGGGCACACGGGAGTAGCACGACGCCGGTGATCGGCCGCAGGGATTCGCCTTGTGCGGTGCGCACTGGAGGCTCGCGTCGCTCGCGAGGCACCGGTCGGGCGAGCGCAGACGGGACCTGTCGAAACCGAGCGAATGTCCGGACTTTAACGGGAGTCGGACGGTGTTCCGACCGTCCGCCCGCCGTGAATGCGTGCTCCCGAAAGGCTGTTCGCAGCGCGCGTCGTCTGGACGAGGGTCGTTCTTCAGGGAGACGGACTGGGCCGTGATGTGGTGCACTGCACCGGCGGCTGGCGCACGACCGGTCGGACCGGAGACAATCCACCCGAAAATCGTCGGTTGCGCTATCAGGGCCGAGGGGATGCCCCGGCGCAGCCCGGGGAGCAATAGAGCTCCGAAATAGTCGGCGCCGACGATCAGGTCAATCGGGCGACGGGTCGACGGGTCAGGATCCGCGAAGTCCAGGCCGGCGAAGTCCTTCCGCTGCGTGGTCGGGGTCCACTGTGGAATGTATGATGACACCCTCGGCACGACATGGGCGGTCATGGTGATGGCCGCTGGGGGTACTCCGGTCGGCGCCGCCAGTGTCATCCTCACCGTCGCGTGCGAGGTGCCCAATGTGCCGTCCAGAGCGCCGATAACATTGAGGGCGTTGGCCTGTTGTGGGAGCCGTAACTGCTGGACCACGGACTCCGAGACAAGGGACACCTGGGCTCCCTGATCCAGTAGTGCCCGGATGGTCAGCAGGTCGCCGCCCGATGACCGAACGCCGACAATCGCGGTGGCCAGCAACACTGGCGCTCCATCCGTGCTCGCGGGCGACATGACGGAATTTACCGCGGCCGCGGGGGGCTGATCGTCGCTGGCCGACGGGACCACGGTGGCACCGTCGGTACCGTTTGCCATTTCGGAAGTCGGTGGATGGAGCAGCGAGTGATGCCGCCGGCTGCACCGCGAGCAGCTGGCTGCGACGGGGCACGACGGGGCCATGTGGCCGGGCGCAAGGCAGTTGAAACAGACGCGCTTGTCTGCCGCGACTTCGCGACGTTGTTCGAGGCGGAGGGCCTTAAATGCCGTGCATCGGTACAGCGCGTGTCGCGCCCGACACACAGGGCACTCGGACTTCGTCCCGGATGACGAAGGGCCTGACGCAGGGCTTGTGGTGCATACCCGGGCGACGGATCCGCACGATGAAATCGCGTCTGTGAAGCGATCGGGCGCGGCAGCCTCCATCGCGTGATGCACCGCGTCGAGCGATCGAATCCGCGTCCTCAAGAATTCGTCGAGTGTCGCGTACGAGGGGGGGTCGGTGCTGACACCAAGGGAGAGCTCCCACTCCTCCATGAGCTCGGGATCGAGCTTCATCGTCGTCAGAGCGACGATGATGTCATCCCAATGCTCGGTGGGGCGGCCTAGGTTCGCGAGGAGGGAGAGCGCTCGGTTAGTGGGGGCACGCAACCGTCTCAACTCCGCGGCCGACGCATCAGCCATCGGCGGCAAGGTGAGGAGGTCACGCAGGTGTGCCGAGACGATCGCTCGCTTGTTTTCATACTCGCGGGTCATAAGGTCCCACGCGGTGCCGAAATTGGCCTCGGTGATCGTGATATGTGCGATCGTCTCGGCCGCCTGGCCCTCCACCGCCGACTGCAGATACTGCAGCCGCGTCGTGTCGCTGAGGGTCGCGTTGCCGATGACCAACGACGTGAACAGATCGCGGAAACTCGGCCACTCCGTGTACTCACCCGAGAATTTAGGCAGGGCGATGGTCGGAAGGCGCGCAAGGCCTCTGCGGAATCCCTCGCTGGATGCCTCCGATGCTCCGGATGCAGGTGGCGTCTGGAGGGTCCGGATGGTTTCCCGGAGGAAGTCCCGCGCTGCCCAATACTCCTCTTCGGCCCGGACGAACTCTTCCTGCGCGACGAACGGGCACGCCGACCTCTCGGCGTCTGGAAGGAGGAGCTCCAGCTCCATGTTGAGGGCCTCGCACCGGGCCCACGTCTCGGTCAGCTTGGCTAGCCGATCCTCGGCGTTTTCCGCCGTGAACTTCGCCCTCCCCATCTTCTTGAAGTTCGCGAGAAGGCGAACGGACCCCTGTAGGAGCAGGCGAATCTCCTTCACCAGTGCCTGCCATCTTGGAGGTGACGTCGTGGTGTCCTCGTGATCTCCATCCCGGTTCGTTGGAGCCATTCTTCAAGACGTATCCGGCTCGAAGGACCAATGTTTAAACGGAGGCCTTGTGAAGGCGTGTGGATCGCCGCTGGGATGGCCAGGGAAGGGATGCACTCCAACGATAAGACACAACTTCACCAGTTGATGGGACGGCACGTTTATTTAGCCGTAGGTGGGCGTCGTTTACAATTACGGACGAGCACTCCACAGAACGACAGGACGAACAAGCACGACTCACAACACGCAGTTACACCGAACAGATCTATATACAAGATATATACACGGGCGCTGGGCGCGAAGGCTCGAAGGGCCGTCTTAAAGACTGTAAATCTGGGGTCGCTGGGCGACGAAACGGTTGCAATACGGGCGTGCGAGAGCGTGTTGTTATCGGCAAAGGTGTTCGCAGAACTAACTGCCGGATTCCTGGAAGCGCGCAACGCTCGAATCCGGCAAAAACGCGTGACGTCGTCAACCGTCTTACCGGACGGTGTGTCACCGTGTTTACACGCTCTCGCACGCACATTTAAATCCGCGCGACAGCTGATCGGTGGCTTTCGGCCGCAACATTGGGCCTAATGAACCAGTTGTTTCGGAAAAACTGGCTAGGCTGTTATGACAGTATTGTCCCACGAGGCGGCCGTGGACAACGGTGCGCGCGGGTACGGATGGTTATCAAATATACCACCCGCCAACAGAGCAATATACGGATTAACGAAAGGGGGCGTATTCGTTCGCATCGAATAATCTCTAAATTCTTAAAGACCCGCGGAAGTACGTTCTTGATTGCCCTTTGGAAATCTGGTAATTAGATGTTGTCGAACCGTCTTCGAAAATTCATTAATCGTTAATTCAGATGAACATAATTCCACTATTAATAGTTCCTGAATAATCTACTATATTACAGAATTCTTTCAAATTTCGTACAAAACTAATTTGGAATACAAGAAACCCTTGTACAAAGTTTAAAATCGATTTACCGCATAGTTATCGAGAAATTGTTAATTAAAGTTGATGCATTTTAACACGGTGGCATATGGCAAAGTCCAAAAAGAGGGTTATAGTTTCAGTTTTTCTTCTGAAACAGGAAAACCATATTTAAGAAACGTACCAAAATTGGCACAAAAGTACATCGAAATGTCAGGAAATGAATTTATTAATTTCTGCAAAACTGACCGCATAGTTTCTTCGTAAATGCCCATAAAAAAAATAGGATCACGTGCAAATTTTTTATAAACTACGTAAGCAGTCAACGTGGCAACGTCGCACAATCGATATGTTTAGACATTTAAATATCGAACGAAGATTCAGATTCATTGAACGTTTTTTCTGACATTCACATAGCATTGTGATGCTCGTTAAATCTGTAGAATATATTCTGTGGCCCGTGAATCGGCGAGCTTGCTCGGCTCGTCCAGGTTCGGCAAGTCGGCTTGGCGAGCCCGATGCGGCGATCCACGACCGATCAGACGGCGCGTGGATCGGCGATTCACGCGCAAAGATCGCCGAACCACGCACCGTCTGATCTCAACTTAAGAGTATCGTGAGCCCTTCAATGGTTCTCTTGTTGAAATTTTTTTTTTTTTTACGTGGGGAAATCTTCAAAAGACACCCTGCCAAGGTAGTGTGAGATTTTTACCCACTTTTAGCCCCACGGCCACCAGCGCGTCATATGTGCACGTGTTTAATCCGCGCGGATTAAAACGTTATCTGAAATCAAAGTAGTACATTCTAAGTAAGTATAGTCACCGATTATAACAAAAAGATATAAATAGCTCAAGATGTTATAATTTTTTATAGCATCCTCTTTGTATTTACCCACCTAACATTCGGTTACGCGATGAATCTGTGGCAAATTGTGGGAGGCGTCGATAAAAGGGGCTCACCCAGCTAATCGTCACTGCTCAGCGATATTTTTGATTTCCGTTTTAGCTTTTCCGATTCGATTCTCAACGGGCGACCACTCATTTCTGCCACCAGCTTGGCCGCCTTCCCGGCTTCATTATATAGTCATCTGGAAGTACATATTAGTAATTGATTGAATTGCATATTTATTCTCTCTCGTAATTTGAACGTACCAAATGTGGCATTTCGAAAGGTGATTACACTATGTGTTGGCCAACGTTTGTTGGGGAGGTTCGCACGGTTTAATAGCATGCGCCACTTTATCCTTCGTCAATAACGGCCAACAGCACTGTTAATCTTTTCGTTAGAATATAAGTTTAATAGACAATAAGTACACTGCTGATAAACACTCGATTTTCACGAAACGGACGCTTCGTAACGACTGCTTATTAGCGAGAGAGAATCGAACCTTCTCCCAACAGTATCGGCTCTGTTGATTTGACCGCTATCGCGGCGTCAGACATGCGACTTGCGAGCCCAAATAACAGACAGTTTGTCTTAACGAGCACTTTTCTCCATCTATCCATAAGGATGGGACGACTTCGACAGTACCGTCATCGATGAACTTGAGTACTGTCTATGTATCCATTATTTATTCTGGGAATGCAAAACAAGTATGTGTGATGAGCTACATAAAACTATGACTATATCAAGAAGCGATGAGATTACGAAAAGAAGATGAGCGAATTGAGAAAATGAGGTGTTAAAGACAATGATGCGGTCAGTTTCAGATAAGAAAATTGCTCGCTCTGCTTAGTAAGAACAATCTGCTCTGGGCCAATGACACTTTTTTCATGATAATCAAATTTATAAATAACAGTTTGTTTCACTTATATCGATTTCGATTACTTACAGTTCTGAACTACCAACACTCGCGCGAAAGATTTGTCCTTTCTCTTGGGATTGTAAGGCCCGGTTAACTACTTGGTACGCGGTGCTAGTGGCTTTATCACTTGCCAAATTAATTTGAAGTTCCACGCCAAGTCGGACACTTTTCGGAGTAACATTTCGGATTTTGGTGCAACTTGGATATGTTGTAGTCCTTAGGGGTATATAAACATATCTCGAAGGATTTTGCGAAATGTCAAAAATTGTGGATGTTGGAGCTCCATGAAATATAGTGAAATAAGAGTGAAACTCACTCTCTGTCGGTGGCACTTATTGTTTGAAACATTTAAGTAGCCATCATTCAATGGAAACCACGAGAAGGTGGTGACTATTCTTCCATCGGGAGAGGATGGGATATGATAGGCTTATGTTAAAGGATAAATATTTTGTCGTATCTTTGAGCGTCTTTTGGAATAAATGGTCGGTTATGTGATTACTTATTTGATAATTGCTACAAGTTTTGATTTGTCACTGTATGAATAGACTTTAGCTTTTAAATGAGACACTGTGTCCGTTGGTATAAATGAATGAAAGTTTCGTGTTCCAGAAATTGTTTTTGCAAGTCCACGTCTCTCTAGTAATAATCGTGAATGTTTTTGATATTGTTCTATTGAGCTGAATTGAAAATGAATGTTTTGAATGTTGGCAGTCGCCCAATCAAACAATTTTTGTGGTGTCGTTATTTGTTCTTCTAGTGGTCTTTGTAAACTGGCTCGGCCTGCAAGACGTTTTAATGACCCCCCAAATCCATCGAATGCATTTTTGCCATATGATGTTGCAAAAAAATGCCACTCGGCGTTAATTCCGAAATCTTAAGATTCAGTTAATTGTATTTATTTTTATATTGTGATGAAGCGCTATCGGAGAAATATTTGATTTTATTAATAGCAGTGCTGTGTATTTTTCAAAAAATTAATCAGCTTTATTTATCAACATAGTTTCCAGTAACTATTAACGGTATTAAACCTTGCAGCGATCCTCATTAATACGGCCTATATAAAAGTGGCAGGTATAGCCGCTTGGCCGCTGCGAGTACCGCACCGCCCGAGCGACCAGTCGAGCCGATGTGATTTGACGCAGCGTTACATTCAATTAATTTTCATTTGGCCAATTTTAAAACGTCCACGTTTTTCAAAACATGTCCGTAAAGAGGAAAGACAGGGCTACATCCTCCATTTTTTTCTAAATTTTTAAAAATGTGCCTTCAACTATAAAATTGCATTTATTAAGAACAATTGCTAAATAAATGGACAAATATTCGTTTTTATTAAGTGAAATAATTTTTATTAGGTACCCTTATATCTCCACTGTAAGCACCCAAAAGGTCATTTTTATCAGTTTGTTAGTTCACCAGTTATAATTTTTGGAAAAAAAGTAAACACTATATTTCAAGGAGCTCCAACATCCACAATTTTTGACATTTCGCAAAATCGTTCGAGATATGTTTATATACCCCCAAGGACTACAACATATCCAAGTTGCACCAAAATCCGAAATGTTACTCCGAAAAGTGTCCGACTTGGCGTGGAATGACCCGGGTGCGAGTGGTAAACCGACCGTAAAAGCGGAGCGCGCGGCTCGATTTAATTTGTAATCAATTGAATTGCATATTTATGCCCTCTCGTAATTTGTGCGTACCAAATGTGCCATTTCTAAAGGCGATTACATTAAATTCAATTATACAATTCAGTGAAAATTTTAGGATGGTCTCTTATTGAAATTAACGTCGCAAAGAGCTGGGTATTGGGAATTTCCCGGCCCAGGTAATCGAGCCGCGCGCTCCGCTTTTACGGTCGGTTTACCACTCGCACCCCAGATATTACTGCAGTAATGAGGTTTGAAAATAATATCGGCTGATCTCGTACCCGTCTCAAGTTCAAAAATTTTAGCTACGACAAGGTTGTCCGCGTCGCTTTACCCTTGTACGGAGAGATTTGTCGCCACCTGCGTGTAAAAGCCACAATAATGGCGCATCGTTCCAAAAAATGATATTAACGGAAGCAGGTATAGGCGTAGCGTTGAATAGCTAAAACATTCAGACACAAAAATTCTAGAAAAAATTCAAACACCGCTGCAATCAAAGACACGTCCCATTAGTTAAACCTTACGTCTGATCTAGGTATGCACTGCATTAAGGATAAAATTATAAAAATGTAAACCAGAACAATAGATTCTCAGGGCTGCAGAACTCACACGGACAGGAGTAAAAATATACTTGTGTGCAGTGCGGTGGGAAGAAAGTGGAGACGCCGGTAGGGCATAGTGGGGGTAAGCGTTTGGGCCCCGCGTCCCACGATTCTGGCATCACTACTGGCCACGGAGTGGGGTTAACAAGGACAGCAGTTACTTTAGCACCGCTGAGGAGAACGTAGTTCAAAGCTCTTAAAGGATCGGAAAGACCATATTTTGTATCGAACACGTATATATATTTTCTTTTCCATCGTGGCATATATTTTACAGTTTTATTTTTAATTTCAGTGTAGATTATTACAGTGTAATTTCAGTGTAGTTTCTATATATTTCCATCTAGTACATATTTTCAACAGGTAAGTGGATTCTACTTTGATAATTAACTTCATACATCTTGTTTCCCTTTTTCAAAATGACTGGAAAACTTAAATTACATAAATATTATAAGCGTGCTAGTAAATCCGCACGCATATTTGCGTCTGAAAATTATGTGCATCAAGAAGCCTCAACATCATCAGGTGTTAGGTTTTCAGAGAGTGATGATATCAGTTCCCATTCTTGTGTCAATATCAGTGAAAACAATATAGAACCTTCCACTCATCTAGAAGAACTTGAAGATACCCTTTATGTAGAAAATTTTAACGTTACACACAATTCAGGTGAACATAATGACACTGAAGACTTTACAGATGAAACGAATCATCCAGATTTGTCTTCCTTACTGGCACAGTGGGCTTTGAAACATAATATTACACATTCCGCAATTAATGATTTGATCCCTATTTTCAAGGAAACAGTTCCGAATAATAATTTACCATCAGATGCCAGAACCCTTTTGAAAACAGTTAGAAAAGTCGAATGTAGAATCGTCGAACCAGGTCATTACTTCCATTTCGGATTAAAAAATAGCATTGTGAAGCTCGTTAAATTTGTAGATATGTCCGTTTTTAAAAATAACAAAATTTCAATTAGTATAAATGTTGATGGTTTACCACTGGCTAACAGTAGCGGTAGTCAAGTTTATCCCATATTATGTAGTCTAGCAGAGTTTCAAGATGTTGATATGGTTGGCATCTACCATGGTTATCAGAAACCGAAACATGCCAACTGTTTCTTACATGATTTTGCAAATGAGGCAGTGGACATTATTAATAATGGAATTTCAATTAATGGGCAGTTATATTATGTAGAAGTAAAATCTTTTATTTGCGATGTACCTGCAAAGGCATACATCAAATACACGAAAGGACACGCAGGATATTTTTCCTGTACCAAATGCTATATCCGAGGAGAGTCTAGGAACGGTATAACGTGTTTTCCTGATATTGATAATATCTGTTTACAGACAGATTCTGAATTCAGGCGCAAAAAGGTAGGCCTTCATCATAACGGCACGTCGATTTTAGAGATTATACCTGGTGTTAATATGATTGACTCCTTCCCGCTCGATTATATGCACCTAATTTGTCTCGGGGTAGTAAAGAAATTGGTTTACAATCTGTGGTGTTGTGGGAAACCGGGGACAAAATTAAAGCCTGAGAAACTCTCAGGCATATCTCAGTCATTGAAACATCTGGCAAGATGTATTCCAGTCGAGTTTAACAGAAAGCCCCGAAGTCTAGACGATGCAAGTAGATGGAAGGCAACGGATTATCGACAATTCTTATTCTACACTGGTCCAGTAGCTTTGTTAAAGAATATAAACGACGATAGATATTTGAATTTTATGGCGTTACATGTAGCTTCAATTATTTTATCAAATTCCAGACATTTTAGTCGTATTGATGCTGCATCAGAATTGTTAAAAAAAATTATTGACACATTTAAAATGTTATATGGTTCAGAAAAGGTATCGCAAAATATTCACAATCTCTTACATATCCCGCAGGATGTTAGAAATCATGGACCACTCGATAATTTCAGCTGCTTTCCTTTCAAAAATTATTTACAAAGTATCTTAAAGTCCATTAGGAAGAATGACAAACCGTTACAGCAAATAGTAAAACGACACAGTGAGAAATCCAGTTTTGTTAGCAATAATAAGCGTCCTAATGTTGTATTTCCTTTTTTTAAAACTGAACATTTCGAGGGTCCGCTAATGAGGGATATTGCAGCTTCTAAGCAGTTCAGATCTATTGTTTTTAAAAATTTTATCTTGAAAATCAGTGATCCTGATAACTGTTGTTTTCTTCATGATGGCAGTATTATCGTCGTAAAAAATTTAATATTTCATGCTAATAAACAGAAAGTAGTCGGTAAAAAATTTACGGTTGTCACAGATTTTTATCAAAAACCATTTAAGTCATCTAAAATAGGAATTTTTCAAGTACAAGCATGTCATTTAAGTTCTTTTCAAACTTTTGACGTTAAAGACATTGCCTACAAATGTGTAAAATTAGAAATTGACCAAAAAATTATTATTTTTCCATTACTTCACTGCACTGACTTTTCACAAGTATAATAAATTTTCTATATTATTAAAGCTTTCTACATTATATACAATATTCTCTACTGTAACGGCAAGTCGTAACTCCATTTACTTCTCGCAAACCAACAATGTCAGTACCTAATCTCACTCATTTTCCAGCGTTCACGGCGAAACACAACACTGCGCACACACACACACACACACACACATACAGGGTGGGCTCTATAGCTTTGCATACCACATAAAATATCTCTGCTGCTTTTTACATGTGACCAGCCTCGTCTCCCACCATGCATCCTCCGACGCCTAACAATAACTTTGATGCTTGTTTTACTTTTCCTTACATAAATTTTCACTAGTATAAAATAATATATTTGCATATAATCATCCTATCCATGTTATCCTTCTTGACACATCCTTATCCTCTCCTGATGGAAGAAGTCTACCACCTTCCCGTGGTTTCCATCGAGCAATGACACTTATTCCATGTAAGTGGAAACTGTAAGTAATCAAAATCAAAATAAGTAAAGAAAACTGACATTTATAAATTTGATTATTATACAAAAAGTGTTATTGGCCAAGAGTAGACTGTTCCTAATGAAATGTACAGCGAGCAATTATTTAGTTATCTCAAACAGAACGCATCGCTGTCCTTAACATCTCATTGCGATGTTAATTTTAATAAGATAATCGTGTTACATGAAGTGAGATATTCTGAGAATATGAATTATTTAGGTTTCGAGTTTTGCTGGTGTAATGTAGAATATGTTGTTTCACAAGTACTTGGGTATTACATCAATTTGCTTATCTTCTCTTCGTAATCTCACCGCTTTCTGATACAGTTATAGTTTATAGTTGTAGCTCATCATACATACTAACTTTGCGATCCGCAGTTCTGCACCACACATTTCTGCTAAAGGGTGGCCCACAATTTTATTCGGTACACTTCTCGCTGGTCATCTTTTCCTGCAGCTTCCTTTTCTGCATGCTACACTAATATGTGTAATTAATTCCAGATGACTATATGCGGAAGCTATGAGAAAATAGAAGAAGCGATTTACAATTCGAAACAGAGTTTTCCAATAAGCGCAAAAGGATGGGGAAAACATTTTCAAGCAACCAGCTACCAATTGCTAGACGAATTTTCTTTGCCCACGCCTCTGAAAATTAGATGTTACCACGAGTAACTCAACATTAGGTAAAAATTATAACATCTGGAGCTATTTAATTATTTTTGTTATACTCATTTTTTACAGAAAATATTATTTTTTCAGACAATATTTAGTATATTCCAGCAGACCTAACCCGGAACAATTACAAACAACCAGTAACAGCGAACAAAACAGCCAGCGGGGCAGGGGGATACAAGTTTAAGGAAGGAAGACATTGTTATTGGTAAATTAATATTATTTGTATAAAGATATAGTATGCGTATTGTGTTAAAGTAAAAAAATATAAAATGTAATAAATATTTTGCAGAAAATGTAGACGCACAACTGTCTAGTTGTAGGAGCGAAAAGAAAAATATGTTGAAATGCTTGTGACATAAGCCCATTTAATAATAGCTCTCGCAATGGAAACTCAAAAAGTCAAAAATTTAGCAACCATGGTGGCGCACAAATTATACAAATATTCGAGGCCATTTTACAAAATGTAGCGGAATTTGAAGACTGAGTAAGTAAAATACCATCTATGTTCATTTCCTATATGTAAAGTTTCAAACATTTTTCAAAATTCGTTTTCGGCTTACCATGATGTAAGGACATAAGGTGTGCTCGACCAGCAGCTCATTTTCATCTTCTACTGCGCATTCCCAATTTCCGCCATATTAAAATATATATGGATATCAATGCATATGTATGTGTACGGACGCGTTATTGAAATGTTGACAAATTCATTCTATTCTATTGGCTAATCTGGATTGCTTGCGCAAGAGCACACCTTATGTCCTTACATCATGCGGCTTACCAACGAAATTATAGTTCATTTGGTAATGTTAAATAATTTTTATATTTCAGGTTTGCGAGTTGGAGATTTTTAGTGGGTCCAGTCACAGCCGTCTTTAATACTAGCCGTGCTGAACAACGTGGCAACACCAGTCATGTAAGAATCGGGAGTCCGACCGAGTCCGACTCTTGAATCTTGGGAGCCTGGCAAGTCCTGCGGCGGACTTTGTTGATAGACGTTGATTAACGCTTTTTTTTAGAAAAATTGATACAAATATACGACATTTTTTAATAATTACATACCAAATAATATATAAATACTACAATTTTTTGTTGTTCGGTAAATTTCCTCACCACCTCAGGGGTATTACCATCAGCGCGTTACCGTTTGAATTATAGAGTGGGTGGTTCGCCAATAGCCCTATCATCCCACATAATAAAATGAAATAAAAACGTAACAAAAATAAATTATCAAACTATACATTTCCTACAGTGTTTCCTTTATCCTCTACAATCAATAACTTACAGATATTACAATTTAATTTTTTGGAAACAGAATGAGATCCATAACCGGATATATAAATACTAAGTACTTGGCTCGCTTCTAAAAACACTAATAGTATAACTGGTGCAGCACGCGTGCAACATTTCACACACTTTAGAGTAGTTCACGAGTTAGACGCTGTTCATGAGTAGAGGACGCTAAATTCAGTTCTCAAATTGCAGGTCGGTAACACAGTTTCGCTCGAGACACAAACCCCCTTAAACCCTAACCTAGAACTACATATACTAGATATACAAAAACATTATGAAAGCTGTATAAAAACTAAATGAAAACAATATAAAAACTGTATAAAACCTGCTTGCAAACATTCGGTCAAAAACATTTAAACAAATGCATCTGTTTCTTGTTTTCCATTGTTCTGGAAGCATTCATAAACATTTGTTTGTATGGAGATCTAATTAGGCTTTACGTGTTCGATCTATCCATACTTCGTGGATGGTATAGGTTATTTAGACAGCGGTTTCCTTTAATTAATCTCTAAAATAACACACAGATGGCTTAAAAACATATTTTAAACGCTTCTTTCAGACCTAACCAAAACGTTTTAAAAACGTCTTACATTCGCCTGTTTCGGACGTAACCAAACCGTATTCTGGACGTTTTTAAAACGTCCATAAAACGTCCAGAAAAGGTCCAGAAAACGTTTTAAGAACGTCCATTTTCACAAATCAAGCCGTGGACGTTCAGACGTAAAATGGACGTAAAATGGACGTTTTTAAAACGTCCAGTGCTATCTGGGTGGGTATGTACAAGTGAGGTCATATCTTTTTCTGTGAATAATTATTAATAGTGAAGCAAGCATGTTGTATACCCACATAGCACACAGCCGTCCTAAAAGCGTCCCAGGGACGTCTATCCCAGTCGTACCGGACGTCTCGAATTTCCCACGAACGGCTTATATACGTCCTCTGAAGGACGAATGTTACAAAAAAAGTCGTCCCGGGTACGTCTTTTAAAGCGCCTGGATTTGGACTGAACAAGCGTTTAAACGACGTCTTTGGGACGTCTTAAAAACCGCCAGTAGGGCGTATTTAAGATAGTTATCGATACCGATTAATTATAATATAAATTTGATGAAACAAAGGGTTGTCAAAATGAAATCAAAATTTATTTCTATTTACTATATTTAGTTATTTAAAATTTGACTACCACTGTAGGCGATCTGACTGGACCGCCTACGCAGTGGGTCACCACCTTAGAAAAGGAAAGAAGGAAGAGTGTTTCGTCCCGGGTCGGCCAGTGGACTCATCAGTAAGATCAGTAAGAATTATCTGGCGGGACCCATTGTATATATACTAACTGGGTCCATGATCACCGGTGAGAAATTCTCGAGCCGCGTCGCCCTCTAGTGGAGCTTGAGGAATTATCACACGACGTCTTAAAACCGTCCCAAGGCCGTCCCAAAGACGTATTTAACATGTTCCAAACGCGTCCCAAACGTGTCCCACAGACGTCCTCAGGACTTTGTATAGATGGCGCCACTGTAGTTACACGACGTCCCAAAAGCGTCCCGAGTCCGTCTATAGACGTCCCAAAGCCGTCTATAGACGTCGCAGAGACGTCTTGTTACAAACCGGGACATTCAGACCTACAGACCTAGAAGGGACCTAACACAGACGTCCTGGTGACGTAGTGTGCTGTGTGGGATAAAGAAGTGCAAAGACAATGATTAAATTGCATTTTCGTAAATATTTATACATTCCTGGAACTTTTATCATTACTTTGCCCACATATGACGTCACGTAGATGATTTTGGGTGTGTTCCAATTCACGCATTATGCGCATAGACCGCAGCGCAGACGCTCGCGCATGAATAGCGTTCCGTTTCCAGCAGCGCATGAACCGCAGTAACGAAACGGAACGGGTTTCGATGCGTCTGATGCTCGTGAGGTTACGCGGGAATATTCAAACTTACTTACAAATAGCTATGCAGTTGGATGGATTATGGTTAATTTAATTCGAGACTTTTGGACGGTGGTCAAAGCACGCTTCCTAACTACATCGGTTACTTCGTCCTAAGGATCGGGGACTGACTTCTAACGAAATTTGATGACTTTATTGGTTCCTGGATTTTCCCAACCCGAGTTTTTCTATTCTTCTTGAACAGCGATAATTATTGAAAGCGAAGACCATATTTTATGAGTTTTACAGGACGCACTGCTGCTTACCTAGCGTAATTTGGTAAACAGATGTGTAAAGGAAAAATGAAGTTATATATTATCCGCGTCCGGGGTAAATTCAAGGTTTTGAAGGCTATTGAATAGAACCGCAGGCTCTCGTACGTCTTCTGGATTAGAGTATAGCTGTAAAGTTAGCATTATAAGAGCACGTTCGAAAAACTTAGCAGTAAAAGCCTTTAAGAAATAACAATGCGCGCTACGTATTTGCTTCCTTCCTCATCTTTCGTTTCGACCCTGCCTGAAACCTTCTAGGGATGTGTTGTTCGCTTCGAAATTGAGTCCGTTGCGTTGGTTGCAATTCATACAACGAGTGCAGAAATGGCAGTACCAATTTCGTAGATTTCCCTAGAATCCTCCAACTTCTAGCGCATAATGCGTGCAGCAAGTGCAGAAAATAAAAGCATGGGCAGTCAATGCGCATATTACGCGCATGCGTATTTGTCGCTGTACGTGTGCTTCTGTATTATCTGAAAAAAGAAAAAGAAGAACAAATAGAAGAAAGAAAGAAAATGGGACTTGAAAATGTAAAAAGTAAGAAAGAAAAAATGAAGAGAAAATTAAACTAAAAAAACTGCAAGATTTGGTATTAGTAATTTGAAAATTATATTCGTTACAGATTTTGTAATAAATATTTTGTATTTTGGTAAATAAAAGACATTTTAAAACTTTAAATACTTTTGTTTATTTTTGTTATCCAAAATATAATTATTAGACATTTCAATTGGAAGCTGAATCGCACGTAGATATGTAAGTAGACGAAAATAGACCATTTTTGCTGAGCAGAAATAGACATTTTATACTTCATATTAAATTGAGTATTATTAGGTTAAACTGTTTTTAAAAATACTTCTTGTTTATTTTATATGTAAAGAGAAGGTTAAATATTACGTCTAATAAGTTTTTTTGTCGATTGTTGCATAAATAAATAATAAATATCGATTTTTACGATAGCAAAACTCTTACACGATTAGAAATAGGGACATTGACCTTATACCCGATTCCTTGAAGATACCGTTGCGGGTAACAATGATATTTTGGAATGAAGTTAAGTTATAAAAAATTGACAAATATAGCGTAAAAGAACGAAATATCCAATAAACATTTATTCTCATGTAGCATATCTATAGGTTATATTTTCTGTGCTTTCGAGGAGGGGACCACATAATTTTGACGCGCGTCACGAAGAATAGTCCGTTTCATTTTTTTCTTACGGATAACTGCATGTAGAAAAAATGAAACGTGCTACTTTTCGTAACGCGCGTCGATTTGGTGTATCTTTTCAAAGCGTACGTAAAGAGACAAATACGCATGCGCGCATCAACTGCACGCTTCATGCGCTAGAGGTGGGAGAATTCTAGGGAATCCTATGCGCCACCAACGCAACCAATGCACGCATAGACTGAAACGGAACGGTTTTCTCTGCAGTCTATGCGCATAATGCGTGAATTGGAACGCACCCTATATCTCCTCTTTGGTCAGTGTTTTAATCAGGGGTATCTCAGGCAGGGTATCAAGGACTCCGGCGTAGGACAACACCTACAGGAGCGGTGGTAATGTGTGCGTGAATTGACGCCAGCGCGAAGCCAGCTAAGTGGCGACAACGCGAATGAATGTGACGTCACAGCCGAGCCAACGTCAGCGCCAAGCCAAATCAAATGCGCCACGGACGCGAATAGGTACTACGCACGATTGGATATGATTGGAGACGAATCGACGCCAGCGCCAAGCGAGTAACGCCGTGGCCAACCACCGCTCTCTGTAGGTGTTTCCTTCTGACCAATAGCAGCTGTGGCCGGTGGACTCTGCCTGAAATTTAGAGGAGCCACGCCGGGTTCCAGAGAAGGCACTTTTTACGTGGCTCAGAGTCCACCTGTGACGTCACATTAGTTTCGCGTTGCCATCGCGTGGCTGGCTTCGCGCTGGCGTCAATTCACGCACACATTACCACCTCTCCTGTAGGTGTGTTGTCCAACGCCGGAGTCCTTGATTCCCTGATCTCAGGTGGAAAAAAGCAGGGGCAAGTCATGACTTATGACGTAGCGCGTATCTGTTTGCGTGAGTGCGTCCCTATGTATCTCTGGCAAGCCCGGTTTTAACGAAAGCGGCTTGCATGTATTTAACTCTTCGAGTATATTTGGCAAGGAAGACTTGTCGTACATTTTCTAGTTCTAGCACGTGCAAAAATTACATCGGTTTTGTGTGGAAACTTTCTACTGCATTAAATTCGGTACCCAAGAATTAGGGTAGTATTAGGAATTATTTACACAAGTACTTAGTTTCAAGTACAAAGACGTGCAAACAGAACCCCCTAAGCGTTGTCAGGACTGCTTACGATATAGAACCCCTCTAAGGACAAGGTAATTGGCCGTGAAAATTACGACAGTTCGAAATCTTTAGACCTTGCTGTGCAAGCGTATTTATAAAGCGAGAACTTGTGGGGTTGCGTCGAAGGAAGGGCCTAGTACGAAAGCAAACATAATAATTCTCGAGGGAAGGAAGCAGAATTGCAGACACATCCAAAATGCATCTACTGTAAATAAAACGTAAAAAAAAATGTGAAAAATGTATTGTTACTAATCCACAAGGGCAGATGCTGGCAACCACATCGCTGCCAGATGGAATTTGTACATAAAGTATTATGGAAGAAGAGGCATTTTTAACAAGGGAATCTGTGAAGCAACACGATTTTTGACACAATAGGCCTCGGACAGAAGATAACGTAAACAGAAATAATATGATGAAACTGAGCGCAAAGTAGTGTAAAGAAAATTAGAAGACTGTATTAGGTAATCGTAATTTTTATGTAGCATATTTACACACCTGATTGTATGACTGGTTTCCTCATTTTTGGAGGTGGGGGTAACAGCGACGTTGGTGGAGGTGAGGACATCAGCGCTGTGTCGTTCGACGCTGACTCCTCACTGCTGGAATATCTTCCCGGTTTGCGCTTTCTTCTTGCGGCATCCACGTCCGACTGTAGGTCACTTGTTTCTTCGGCTTTTCTAGCCTTTGCCCTCGCCGTGGCATAATCATCTGGATGAACACATTAGTAATTAATGGGTATAATAATTATTCACTAATTAGTACTATAATTAATAAGTAAATATAATAGTAATTTCAACGTACAATAGATTCCACCAGGAAAGACAGATACGGGGAGCTTCTCCCAGGATTCATCGGGCACCTCGCAATTTTTGATTGCCACTGTCGTGACGCTCGGTTTGTATGGTGGCCAATAACAATTTTTTCCTCCTATCACCCAATCCGTGGGGATTTCCGACACCGATTGGTCACCAATGAATTCGACGATGACCCAACCCGTATGCACCGCCATTTCTAATCCTGTATACACAAGTATTCGTGAAACAAAAAATGTTTAGAAATTTGCTAGCGTATATTCTTAGCTTGAAAGGTATAACGAAATTGAGACCAGAAAAAATCAAAATTAATATTATCATCATAAAGACATTCTAAAGACAGTACAAACAATGAATAAGTATATTCTAAGTTCACACATTTATATGCTATTTCTGCGACATTAAAAAGTAGAGAAGGACCCAAATTGCATTCTTCTGAAAGGGAATTTACTAATTTTTAGGATTTATACGGGGATACACCTATAGATTTAATGAGTTTTAAAATGCTATTTTTCAATCCAGAATGGGGATAATTAGCTGTTTTGATACGTTTAATTCTACGTTTGTGGCTGTTTTTGAAAGGGCTCTGGATTCTGGCATGTAAAGTGCTGGCAACTGATCTTTTTAAAATGTGGAGTACAGCATTTATTGTTCGATATGAAATTTGATGTGATACAACCCACTCTGCCAATGAAGAAGCTGAATTAGGACTACTCAATTCAGTTGAAAATTCTTGAGAAGTCTGTGAATTTTCGAAGGAGGCAAAATTCTGAATATCTTCTAAATTTGGAGGAAATGCTACATTACTTGCGGTGATATTGGAAGAAGATTGCGAACTTGTGCCAGGTGAAACATATCAGTGTATTGGTAATGAGAAGATAAAGACAAGGTGTTGAATGTGAAAATGATTGTGAACTAATTCCAGATTAAACTTCACTAGTGGGGTGCTAACAAAATGGATTGCAGATGTTAAATGTGAAGAACTAGCATCTAATGATGTTCTGGGTTTCTGAACGGAACGATTAAGTAATCCTGTTAGCACGCATATAGTACTTATTCAATTTCAATTTGCCAGTCATTATTAAAGTAATGAAGAATATAGAAATAAACTGACTGCAATGTAGGAAAAACAAAATGCAACACTGGTGTCAGAAATATAGATATCTAGAACTTACCTGGAGAATATACGGATGTGGTCCAAAACCAAACACCAAAGTTACACACTAAAGACTACTAACTTCTAACACGTTGACTAATATTTGAAAAAAAAACAATACGAATATTATAAAAACACACACAAAAAAACGATGAAAACACGAGAAACAACACTAAAAATACGATAAAAACACGATAAAGATACAATACAAATAAGATAAAGACACGAAAAATGAGACTATAAAAATACGATAAAAACACGATACAAATAAGATAAAAACACGATAAAAATACGATAAAACACACTATAAGAATAATATAAAATTACTAAAACTAACTATGTAAAGTAATAAGAAAAAAAATAGGAATAAACTACAGACTAACGATAAAATGAAACAAATATTTGAAAAACGTAAGAAAAGTAGCGGAAATGAGCGTGCGTCCCCTGCGATGGTTCTGCGATAACTGCTGCAGTTTCCTTGCTACCTGTAGGCTCCAAGGAAACCTTGCCACCCCCCACTACGCGGCATAACCCCCATCCTGCCGACGGATATTCCTCTGAAGACTTACCAGAGAAGCTCTTTAAGGGGACATTCTACTTTCTTGGCCAAAAAATCGGCCACTTTGCGGTGATGGTTTTTATAATGAAGTAAACACTTAATGTTTTCGAATTTCTGGGGGTACATTTTACCACTCTTGAAATACAAGAAAAAATCATTGTTGTTTGTTTATTTCATTTGTTTACACAAATATTTCACAGTTAAGTTGGCGGCATCAGAATTGCTGGCGGTTGAAATTTCTGACGACTGGATCATCAGAAATAAAAAAACCAAACATATGTTTAATTCGCAGGAGTATGGTTATCGCGTTTACCACGAAAGAACAATTTTGGACCAAAATTATTAAAATGGCGGTCGATCGAAGTTGAAAGTACAGAAAAGGGAATTTCTTTTCTGTCTAATAGATATAAAATGTGAGAAAATATTAAAAAATCTTAAGATAGTTGTGCTAAGCGGGAAAGCCACTAATGTGTAGAATAACATATTAAAATTTTGGATTAATTAGTCGTGGAGTTTTTTTTTATCACATCCGCCAACCAAGAAAATGCTGTTTCGAGAAAAACGCGTTTAAAGTTTTGAGTATTCAACCGGCGCGGTGGAAAGAACCAGGCCGCTGACGCGACAGATACCTATATTCTATAACATTGAAAATACATCGAATTTCGCTCCAAAAATTTTGGAGGATATTGTAAAAGGTGTATTCTTCCGAATTCAGCAAAAAAAATCGAATTTTATGAGGCCGAAAGAGTAGAATGTCCCCTTAAAGCAGAAAAGCAGAAAAAATTGAACCAAAGGTTTTTTAATCCTTATGAGTGTCGCTACCGCCACTACAAAAATCAGGTAATTATTTTCTAAACATCGAATTATCTAAACGATTTATTTTCTAAACGAATAAAAGTGTAGGTATACGAGGCACCAATGTCGTATCTTTCGTTGTCGCCTAGAAAAGAGATCACGAAATCGGCTTAAAAAACGGCCGTTTAAACCCGGAAAAAACGCTAATAAAAAGAAGCAATGATCTTGAGTACAGTAGTGGTCAAAGAAGAGAGTGCCGTTACTGAAAAGAGCAGAATTACTACTGCATCTTTATTCGTATCCTGATCTAATTCCTTTAATTTATTTATTGATGTATTATAAACATTTTTTTTTAATTTTTATCCAAACAATCTTTAGAATTAATTTTCCAAATGCATTGATTTTCTTTGTACAATTCGATAAATTCTCTCAGCAAATTACACTTGTCAATAATTTTAAATCTGTCTGCCAGTGGTCCACACTTCCTGTTAATTTTGATTTGCGGCAAATCGAAACCCAGATAAATCACCCTCGCGGTGATTGCGTTCATGCCAGACAATTGACACACGCGCTCCGTGTTGCATTACAACTTTTGACTGTATGCAAATCTGTAAATCGAACAGGCAGGAATGAGCGTGTATGGCGGCCTTTAGAATGCCTAATGCCGCGCCATATTGATCAGTTTTTTAATTCGATGTCTGGGATTCTGTTGAAAATCGAATATGACGTTGTTCACGTGAAATTAAGGGGAGTTTGTGCTTCAGGGGGTTGAGTCTTAAAACTTTCACCTCACAGTGACCGACAGTCTTTTCCGCAAATCTGCGTTGCACGTGTTGGCAACGACCTGAGTCACAGGGGGGTGGCAATAAGCAGAGACAGGAAATTGTGAGGGTCGTCGGCGGCGCGAGCCCGCTAACATTGGAAAAATCACAGGTCAGGTCTAGGCGTCTTTGCGTGCGGCGCACAGTGGGCTGAAAACCCGTTTTTTTTTGTGGGCAAAAGTTTAAACTGTCCAGGGAATATTAAACCTCATTTAGCGTCCAAATACACTGTGGACTGTATCGCGAAAGTAATTGTTAATCGAAGGGTTGGATGCAATAAGGGGACTAGCGCTAGAAAACGGGAAGAATTATTGTCCAAACGCTAAGAAAGATTGGAAAATTAAATGTTATTAAACTGAATTTTAAAAAATATATTGTTGCAAAGCTCGTCACGACACACCTTTTTTCTATTTACAGTTTGTTTATCCAATCATTACTATTCGAGGTAAAAATTTTAAACAAATAATTTTCATCGTCCAAAATCATTATTTCTTTAAACATAAATTGCGATAACTTGAGTAAATATTAAGGGATCGTTATGAGACTTAAAACATAACTTCAGCTAACAAAACCCTTATGTTAAAAAAAGTACTAATATTTAATTAAAAAATAATACTGGAAATAACCCATGTTTTTCAACGTTCGCCGTTAAAAAGTATCGAGGCAGTTTTGAGGTACATATAACTTGCAGTGACAAAGTTTTTCCTTAATATACAAGGAAGATTTTCACCAATTTTCACACTGATTAATAAATAATTGTAGAAGATATGTCGCTATATATAAATTTCGCGCGCCACCAACAGCCAACGCGAGTGCTAAATCTGCTATGTAGCGCATTAGACGCGGCTGTTGGTGGCGCGTGATATTTATATATATCGATATATCTTCTACAATTATTTATTAATCAGTGTGAAAATTGGTGAAAATCTTCCTTGTATATTAAGGAAAAACTTTGTCACTGCAAGTTATATGTACCTCAAAATTGCCTCGATACTTTTTAACGGCGAACGTTGAAAAACATGGGTTATTTCCAGTATTACTTTTTAATTAAATATTAGTACTTTTATCATTACATTAGTTTGAAGTTCGATTGCATCATTATTCCAATCAACGTGATTTTTAATAGGTATAAGTATAGTCAAGGGCGGATGGGCCCATGCTGTTCTACGTTCGAGAGTTTTACGGTGGGGACTTACGCTGTATCTGGCTTCGAAAGGGGGTGCGTAAGCTAAACAGTCCTGGTGGTGCAGGCGATTTACAGCTGGAAATTTGGTATTTTTTAAGCGAAATTTCTTCGTTTCTTTACAACTAGGCAGTAGTATGTCTAGGACAGTTCTAACCCAGGTCCTCTGAGGGGAGCGCGGGGGCGGGGGAGAAGTGCCGGCGCGCGGGGGAGTGCGGCGGAGGGAAACATGGGCGCGGAGCCTGCGGGGAGAGGAAGACAGGTTGCGCGCGCACGAGCCGCGGAGTGGGGGAAGCCGCGATCGTGGAGGGGATCACTCCGGGCCGAGCCGCCGCGGAGGCCTCTCCAGACCGGACCCACCGTCGGAAGGAGGGAATGACCCCCAAAAAATCTCTTTCAAAACCTTGACCCACCCCACAATTTTTTTACAGAGTGAGGGGACAACCCCCAAATATTTTTCCAAATCATTATGCGATGGAATTGTTTAATAATTGTTTCGGACAATGCCGGGAAAGACCAGCGTTTTCACACCGCGTCTTCGGGGAGGGAAAGAGACCGAGCATTACTTTAATGTTAAAATTTGGAGGAGGGAAAGAGACAACACTACATAGGGGTACAACCGCTTTCGTTCTAAAGTTAATAGTATTCTAAAGCATTCCGATTTAGCGTCGCTGCGTCTCGCGCGATCGTGTGTAATTTGACTCCTCTGGAGCAGCCGTGCAAGGTGACGTCATTTTCACGGCACGAAGAACGCTCGAACGAAATAAACGGTGAATCTTAAAATTATGTGGCCAGGAGGAAGACGGGTGAATAAAATTGACAAATAATATGTGTTTAAGAAATTTATTTAAATTTAAAAGAGTATAATTTTAACATTTTTTCCTACGAGCATCAGAATATCATTGATGGCGCATGCTACCAGTTCGCAATCTACATGATAATGCCGCGCATACATATAATTATGCTGTATCAGCCGAAACTGTATCGGATGATTTTGTGCGCTAATTCGTCATACGCATGAATCATGGAAAAAGAGGAGACAAGGAAGACGGGTAAATAAAATTGAGACATTATATATGTTTATAATATATATATGGTTACAAATAATGTACTAATTGTACAATTTAACATTCGCTACGAGCGGCGTCGACAATATCATTCATGGCACATGCCAGTAGTTCGCAATCGATAAGAGATTCACCATCGAAATATTCGCTGTCGCATATAGTTTTAGCGATGTGACACGAATCTAAAGTTTCACCGGCGACATCATGCCGTTGTAACACGGTGACAAAATTTGAAAATTTCTCATGGACAAGATGCGTATTTTCAAAAAGCCGCGAATACATGTGGTCGATACAACGCTCGAGATTAAATAAAAACTTTATAGTTTCTAATTTGAAATATAAAGACTTATTTTGTAGCGACATCTTCACAATTCGCGACTTATACATTATACAAAATTCTACCAACAATTCGCCAATCCATAGCGGTGCTGATCCAATTAATTGTGCATGTTGTTCGATGTCTGTGCGTTTTTCCATTAGTGTTTTCCATGTTGGAAGATCCAACAACAATTGATTCCCACGATTATCACCAAGAACAATTTCCACCAGTGGTATAGATTGCACGCTGATGCCAATTTCCAGATATTTATACGATGCAGGCGTTAGCGCGTATCTTCTAACCATGATACGTGATGTTTGATGCGATCTAAGAGTCCGATCATGAAAATTACCGTTTATCAGGAAAACACATAAATAAATAACGATGATATGGTATGAAAAAATTAAATCTTACCTGTTAGATGTGTTCTTCCTACATGGCGATACATCATCTTGCATGATCGGAACGTAATAATTCGCAACACCGGTACTGTACATTTTTTTTTTTTTTTTCTCGAAGCACTGTGTGTATGTCGAAAGTCACTGAAAGGCTCTAGAGCGATTAATGCAATAGCGTGCGAGGAGCTGGCTTAAATAGTGGTGCTATGCACCACCTCTACCATCTGCCCCTCCTAATAAAAGTCTCGACATGTGTCGAATGTAATATGATACTTTTGGGAACGTCGAATCTTAGAAAATAGGTGTCAGCAGAAATTGTGTTGGATGATCTTGCGGACTAATTCGTCATATGCGTGAATCATAGAAAGAATTATGCTGTATCAGCAGAAACTGCATAGAACCATGTTGGGGCGGATCGCCATTTTTTTTTTTTGCATGCAATGCATTCGAGGGAGGGAGTACACCAAAAGAGTTAGACAGAGATACCAATTCATGATGAGGATATAAATATGCGCTCTAAACTGCACAAAGCCCTAAATCGCTGCAACGTGTTGCAAGGAAAAAGACATACTGCATTTACGACCATGGAAGAATTCGCGCAAGTAGAACGCCAATTGTTGGATCAATCTGTACGATTGACTTCACGGGAAGAGTACCTCGCGTGGGAAGAACGGTGCAACGAGTACGTCGAATCTTTAGAAGAGCACAGCCGCGTAAAACGCCCGCGATTATCAATCGGTGTTCAACAATCGTTGGTTGCTCGAATCGCGCGGCTCGAAGGACTGAAACATTCGTTGCGCAGACGTTTCGTGCACGAAGGTGCAGGACATTCGAGTATGGGACTTTTGTGGCGCGAGATAGACACGGCGTTCGATAGCCGCGTGTTAACTGGTGCAGTGCTAAATTCAAACTATATCGAACCGCGCAACTTCCTTCAGGATGCGGGGACCATTGTGCTGGAGCATGTGCGGGGCGCTTTGAGTAAACGTCGAAACCTCAAAGTGAACACGGTGTTCAACGGCGAATTTGTGGCGGGTGACAAGCATGCTTGTAAAAGCATTAATACCCGAAACTGCGAACTCTTCGGCACATCCGATCTGCAGGAGTGGTACGAACGATGCGTCGTCGAACCCACCCTGGCATCGCTGGAAGAGTTCCAGGAACGCGATAGCGGATGGGCATTGACGAGAATCCTCAACCTGACCGTCAATGTCAATAAGTACAATCCGCTGCGCGTGGGATGTCACGTCAAATTGCCGCGGGAATTGTCTTTGAAGAAAGCCACAATTAGCATACAATCCCCGGACAATGCATGCTTCGCGTGGGCAGTGGTCGCCGCTCTCCATCCCGCGGAAAGGCATTCCGATCGCTCAAGTTCGTACCCCGACTATGCTTCCGTGCTAAATCTCCAGGGCATTGAGTTCCCAATGTCTCTGGAGCAAATAGGGAAGTTTGAAGGGTTAAACAACATCTCCGTCAACGTGTACAGCTTCGAGGCGGAGAAAGAGTTGACGGTCTTTCCGCTGCGTCTCACCAGCCACAAGAGGGATCAACACGTCAATATGCTCTACACGCCGAATCAAGAACACGGTGATGTAGGGCACTTTGTACTAATCAAGGACTTGTCCCGGCTGGTCAGCGCACAGCTAAGCAAGCATGATGGAAAGAAATTCATCTGTGATCGGTACGTATAGAAAACTTGTGAAATGTTGAAATGTCTCACGAAACAATTAAATAAAAAAAATTTCATGTTTTTGCAGATGCATGCACTACTTCAGATCTGCCGAGAAGTTGGAGGCGCATGCAGTGGACTGTGGACAAATGAACGATTGCGCCATCCTGCTGCCCAGCGAAGGTAAAAATTTCCTCAGCTTCGAAAACCACTGCAGGAAGGAGCGGCTCCCCTTCGTGGTGTACGCAGATCTGGAGTGCATCATCGAGAAAACAGAGGACAGCGACCGAATTGATGACAACAAATTACACACGTATCAACATCACAAAGTTCATAGTATAGCCTATTATATGCATTGCTCGTACGATACATCGCTATCGACGTATCGATGTTGCCGCGACGCGGATTGTGTTTCATGGTTCGTATACGAACTGAAAAAATTTGCAAATTTCGCCAAACCCATCTTGAGCAGTAATGTTCCCATGCTTGATTTAACCAACGAACAGTTGACGACATTTCACAATGCAACACACTGTCATATTTGTGAAGAATCATTCAAGGCTGACGATATACGAGTTCGCGATCATTGTCATCTGTCCGGACGGTTTAGAGGACCGGCACATTCGCAGTGCAATTTAAATTATAAAAATGCGTTTTACATCCCCATAGTTTTCCATAATTTGTCCGGCTACGATTTACATTTCATTATCGAAGAAATAGCTACCGCTTTCGACGGTCACGTTGATGTATTACCCATAACTAAAGAAAAGTATATTTCCTTCACAAAAAATGTCGAAGATACGGCTGAATCAGACTCGCGAAATTATATTAAATTACGATTCATCGATTCGTACAAATTTCTCAATACCAGTCTCGACAAATTAGCATCTTTTCTGACCACAGATCAATTAAAAATTTCACGATCCAAATTTGAAAAATTATCCACCGAAGATTTCAATTTATTGACGCGAAAAGGTGTCTTTCCGTACGAATACCTTGATTGCGCGAACAAGCTGCAGGATCCATGCTTACCACCGCGCGAGTCATTCTACAGTTCGTTAACGGGTAAGACTGTATCAGAAACCGATTACGCGCATGCCGAGACTATCTGGCAGCGTTTCGGGATTAGAACATTGGGCGTGTCACGTCCTGGGTTGAGGTCTTTGGGGACGATGACTATGTGGGGTAAGAAATCAGGCGAGAATGTGAAATCCTACACACTGAGGGTTTTCGGGAATCAGGCGAGAACGTAAAATCCTACACACTGAGGATTTTCGGGAATCAGGCGAGAATGTGTAATCCTGCACGCTGAGGGTTTTCGGGAGTCAGGCGAGAACGTAAAATCCTGCACACTGGGGATTTTAGGGAATCAGGCGAGAATGTGTAATCCTGCACGCTGAGGGTTTTCGGGAGTCAGGCGAGAACGTAAAATCCTACACACTGAGGATTTTCGGGAATCAGGCGAGAATGTGTAATCCTGCACGCTGAGGGTTTTCGGGAGTCAGGCGAGAACGTAAAATCCTACACACTGAGGATTTTCGGGAATCAGGCGAGAATGTGTAATCCTGCACGCTGGGGGTTTCAGGAGTCAGGCGAGAACGTAAAATCCTGCACACTGGGGATTTTAGGGAATCAGGCGAGAATGTGTAATCCTGCACGCTGAGGGTTTTCGGGAGTCAGGCGAGAACGTAAAATCCTACACACTAGGTTTAGGGGAAAATCAGGCGAGGATCTTAAATCCTGCACGCTAATCGACCAGGGAAGGTTTAAAGGTAACCGCGCGCCAGGGAGACACCCGTTAGACCACTTGTGGTTTTTACTATAGTTTTGGTAATCGGATTTACGGTTGCATTGACATAAGAAGCCGCCCGTGCTATTCCGCGAAATTCGTCTAGACGTTGGTCGAACGCGAGCTATGTAAAAGTAAGCCCGGTAAATATTATAAGAACTCCGGTGTTCGCGCAGCCCGATCAGCTGTTGCAGCAGTTTGTTTTGGAAGGGAACCTTCGTTCCGAGGATTTAACACAATAACTCGAAGCGTGAATTAAATGAAACTAGTTTATTCAGTTAGTAGCACCAAATAAGCCATGCATATTATTGTGCAGGTAATTTAGTTTATAATAATGCGTTAGGCGTTTAGCGTTAACACAAAACAATTATATAAATGGTTATTTATAAAGATATATGTATGGATATGATGTACATGAATATAAATCGTGGTAGAGATATAAAACAATAGGCATGAAATAATAGACCGTCGCAATAAGCGGATAATAATGGTATAAAACAATAAGAATTAGCAATGATAGCAATATATAGCAATAAGCATGAAATAGTAATATAAATGGTAAGAGTTAGCAATAGTACATGAGAAATAAATGAGGGTGATATACCGTGTAACAATATTAATATTAATTGCTTACGATGAATATCGATGAGTAATTCGTTGAAATTGATTCTAAACACTTGATAGTTATAAAGATACTTTCCGAGTGATGTTTCTGCAGAAAGAGAACCTCTGTCTCCCGGGCCCTTGTATTTATATGAATTTTACATGATTGTTAGGTATGAAGGGTACGCGCGGTATGGACTTTGGCCTACCTACGAAATATGCGTCGCAATAGGACTTCCGGGGTTTTTATAGGATATGCGTCTATAATTAGTTAAGGACACGTGGATGAAATATTCGTGGCGATAAGACTTTCGGGGTCTTACGTAGGCTTCTGATGGGGAGATACTCAACCTATTGGATGGGTTTTTTGGAGGTTTGATTGGAAAGGGGTGAGTGTGGCTTTGACTTCTTTGGTCATGGAGAGGGGGTGAGACGTGGTCTCGAGATAAGGAGTTTTTGGGGCGAGGGACTTGTTTAAATTTAAATATGAGGGAAGAGATCGTGCCTCGTAGGGCGAATAAGGAAAGGGGATTTCGTACCGATCGTCTTGAGATGGGGACCGCTAAGGTACATCGTCAAGGTGATCGGCGATTGGGAAAGAAGGGGTGAGAGTTGAAGTTTGGGGACTTTCGGTGGAGTTATGGAGTGATTTATGAGGGAGAGTTGAAATAGTACCGCGCGAAAAATAGTGTCTCGTCACAGGCGAATACAGCGACTTGTATTTGAAAACAGATGTCTTGTTATTGGCAGATATTTTTGAAAATTTTCGCGAAAGTTGTATCAAGAGTTATGGACTAGATTCAGCGCATTATTATACTCTACCTGGTTTCACGTGGGATGCCATGCTAAAGCATACCAAAATTACATTTGAATTGCTCACCGACGTCGATATGGTCATGTTTGTTGAACGCGGTATACGCGGGGGTTTAAGCCAATGTTCCGGAAGATATGCACATGCCAATAATAAGTACATGCCATCTTACGACGCATCGGAAAAGTCATCATACTTGATGTACTTTGACGTGAACAATTTGTATGGATGGGCAATGTGTCAGCCCCTGCCATATGCTAAATTTCAATGGGTCGAAGATGCTGCAAATTTTGACGTGTCTTCAATCCATGTCGATTCGTCCACGGGATACATTCTCGAGGTAGATCTGGAATATCCGCAATGTCTGCACGACGCTCATGCTGATTTACCGTTCTGTCCGACGCGTGCCAAACCACCGGGCAGCAGACAGGACAAGTTACTCGCGACGGTATACGATAAGCAGCGTTACGTTATCCATTACCGCAACCTGCAGCAGTGCACGCGTCACGGTCTTCGTATTACAAAGATACACCGCGTGCTTCAATTCGCTCAATCTCCCTGGCTCTGCGATTACATTGAACTCAACACACGATTTAGAACAAGCGCGACAAATGATTTTGAAAAGAATTTATACAAATTGATGAACAACGCGGTATTCGGTAAAACTATGGAAAATGTGCGAAATCACGTGGACGTAAAACTTTTGACTCATTGGGAAGGGCGATATGGCGCGGAGGCAATGATCGCGAAACCGAATTTCCACAGCAGAAGTGTTTTTTCGGAAAATTTAATAGCTGTTGAATTGCGAAAACTCGAGGTGAAATTCAACAAACCGATATACGTGGGTATGTGCATTCTAGACATATCAAAAATTTGTTTGTATGAATTTCACCACGAGTACATGTCGCCAAAGCACGGGCCAAATTGCAAAATTCTATACACCGACACAGATAGCCTCATTTATCACATTCAATGTGACGATATCTACGAGACCATGAAACACAATATCGGTAGATTCGACACAAGCGATTATCCTATCGACAATGCATATAATATGCCGCGCGTAAATAAGAAGGTTCCAGGGCTGATGAAGGATGAAAATAACGGTGCGATAATGACCGAATTCGTAGGTCTTAGAGCGAAAATGTATGCACTGCGCGTAGACGGCAAAAAAGATACGAAAAAGGCGAAAGGCGTCAAGACCAACGTCATAGCTAGAACGATAACTTTCGACGACTACGCGCAGTGTTTGCTAAGGGAGATCGAAATGGTTCGCAGACAATCATGCATACGGTCTAAATTGCACAAAGTGTACACCATTTCGGAATCCAAAATCGCTCTAAGTCCCTACGATGACAAGCGGTATATCGTACCCGATTCGACCGACACTCTGCCCTGGGGACATTATAATATCCCATTGTAAAATAGAAATTATTGTATTTATTATAAATAGTGGAATATCACACGCTCGCAAAATTTGAAAACTTCGTATCGACATGTTGTATAGTTTCATAAAGGCGATGGCGAAAAGTATATAATGAGAATAGGATTTTCGGAAGATTCATGTGGCGGTGAAGCCAATCATATCCATTTTTTCTATAAATTCCCTGAATGTAACGAAGAATTATGTATCTTTCTTTGCTATCCATGGGCTAGTAAATAACGATACATAATTCTTCATTACATTCAGGGAATTTATAGAAAAATGGATATGATTGGGTTCACCGAGACATGAATATTCCAGAATCCTATTCTCATTATATGTTTTTCAACATCGCCTTTATGAAACTTTAGACTCATGCTGCGATGTTGAAAAGCATATAATGAGAATATTTCGATGATAAATCTCTGGTTGATTGCAAACTGATGGCATGTGCCTTTGAATGATATTATCGACGTCGCTTGCAGCAAAATGTTAAATAAATTATTATTGTATTTATTAACTCATTCATATAAATAGTGGAATTAATGTGTAAAAAAAAAAAAAAAATAAAAATTTTTCACACATGTATATGTATAATTGTATTTATTGAACCATGTATTATTATTTTACAATACATTATTTTTATTTATCCAAGAATTGTGTGATTTATCAAAACCCAACCACTTGACGTACACCTTATCCCCCTTTCTACGCAACACTTTTTCCACTAGATACACATCTGGATCGGTGACGCGTTGCAGCTCGTGTTCATAGAATCCTCCGGCAACGGGTTTTCCACAGGAATCGACGAGCAGATACGTTGCAGGATTAGTTGCCTGTACTTTGGCTATCTTGAACACCTCCGTTGTCCAATTCGGCGTATAGCCTTTATCGAAGATGGTTTTAAATTTGCTCACGCGCACAAATTCGCCCAACTTGAATCTCGCTGGAGCAGCGATCTTTATGTTGTTGTATACGGTGGCTAGCAGCCTGTCGGCGATCACAGGGGTAACATCGCAAGGACGCATTTTGATGGTTCTATGTTTTCGTGCGTTATACTCTGCAAGCAGACGCGGTAGGGCATCGGTCCATCTATAGGTTCCATTGAGCGTAAACAATTTCCACATATTGTTCTTCAAAGTTCGATTGAAACGTTCTACGACAGAGGCCTTCATCACAGAATACGTCGAATAATGATTAATGTCATGCTTTGTCAAGAGTTTCTGCATATCGGCGTTGTAAAATTCTTTTCCTTGATCGGTTTGCAAATTTTTCGGATATCGATCTCTAAATATCTTTGCGAACGCTTTAGTAACCTCAGCGCCACTTTTAGTCTTGAGCAGCAACGCCCATGCATACTTGCTCAACACATCGATGATGGTGAGTATGTAGTGGTGACCCTGGTTGAATCGCGAGTATGGACGCATTTCTACAATGTCAGCTTGCCACAGATCGTCGTATCCGTGCACTATGACGCGTCTCCGCGGGAAATGTCTTCGAGCTGGAGCATGCAATTCCTCAACTAGTTGTAGCTTCTTGTGACCATGGTTTTCTTCTTTACTCTTGGATTTCGATAATGATTGCATGTTTGATCGCAGAGGTGTCTTGGACACGAATGATACGATAATTATCGGGTTCGTGCATTATGTGCTTCTCATCGGTCCGAGGAAATTCTGGACAAGTTGCTGCTCCGTAGCAAAAGCGGTTATAGCCTCTTTAACTTTACGAGTTTCGTTGTCCGGTTGTGGGATAGAATTCAACGCCTGCGATATCTTTTGAACGCTGTTTTGCAATGTCAGCATATCTCTTTGAAACATGACCAGCTTCCTCTCTAATTCTTCCTGCTGCTCTCTCAAAAGTTTAATACTCTTTTCCAAGTACAGATTATTGACGGCTTCGGTGTCGGCCACCGGCTGAGCTACGCGTCGTATCTTGCGTGATTTCGCATCAAAGTCGGCACCAGCCACGCAAAGGGCGTTATCTCGCATGTAATTTCGAAGCAAACCGCTCCATTTGTAATAGTCCATTCTAGCTGCTCCACTCTTCTCGAGCGATACCCCAAATTTGTTGATCGGCATCTCGATGCATACAGTGCGCATCGTTCGCGCGCGGTTTAATTTATAATGAGGCCTACCTCGCGGAGTTCCTCAATAATCGATAGAATTTCTGGATCGTGAGAGTTGTTACCCGCCTGACGTGACGCTTCCAGCAAACGCAATCGACCCACCAGCTCGTTGGGATCGTCCCAGTGTACGTAATCGATCTTGTTATCGTTTACCACCATGACTCGTGGTACCGTTAGACCTTTTCCCGCCCTAGTAGTCGATGCGCGAGGGAGTAGCGGTGCAATTACATATTTGTACTTGTGTCCCTTGTTGCTCAATATGGGATTTTTAGCACCATGACCGCGTCTGTGAGCGTTCGTCGCCAGCAGTATACTTTTGTATTTTTGTTTATCGGCATCGGTGTATACAGCATCATCGGGAATTCTCTTGAAAATCAGTTCGTAAAGACCGGGTGTTCCTCTGTATTTTACACCATCTATGATTATATTATCATCCATGTCTATATCGAAAGCCTTATCCCCAAGCCTCGTTCCACTATTGCCAAAGTATACGCCGTACACATAGTCCATTGTTGTATCCTTATCACCACTTAGGATCGCGCTCATGTATTTTTGCCCCAGCGGGCCGAAATGACTGCGAAACGTTTCTTGTCCCTCGGACGTTTGGAATTGCTGTCTAATAGATGTTACAAACGACTCATTGGGACTAGTTTCGAAAACGTCATCATCAACGGCTGAGAGCGATTGCACATTGGGTAATGTACTTATTGGCGTGGGTGGAGCCAGAGTATCGTTTGATCCGACATTCTGTCGTTTCCGCTTCGATTGAACTGGTGTCGAGGTTATGGGTGAATATTCCGCTGACATGTGTTGTTTCCAATTTCTTTTGCGCGATGTGTTCTGTTTCGGATGGATTTTTTTAGGCGTTAATGTTTCATTCCCTTCAACGTCTGTGCTCATCGGCGGTGATGTGCCAGCTTCCGCCGCTGCGGTATTTTCCGCAATATGTTTTAGGGGTTCGACGATAGGTTTGAAGTATCTCTCCAAAGCGATATCTTCCTCCATCTTGCCAGTCTTCAAAGCCTGATGTTTCCGACGAATGGCTTCGCTGGTTTTTGCAATTTCCTTCGCTATTCTCTCGCGATCCTTAATCTCCAGAGTATCGATATCAATCATCATTTTGTTGCAAACGTTGCGTTCCCACCGACGTGTTGACGACAATTGACCATCTCATGGTACGGCAAACTGGTTAAATCCCTTTCTATAACGTCCATTGGACATCGCGCTATCCTTGTCTATCACCACGAAACCATACTCCCGTTGCCAACAATTACGACACAAAGCGCAGAAATCCTCGTAAGGCATGTCGGTGTTTACGTGATCGTTGTACACGTGTTTCAAGTTGGTACCATCCTGTTTAAACAGAATCAACAGATTCGCGTTGTCACGTATAAGATGTTTGGGAATCTTTGCATACGTCTGACAGAGATAGAAACAGTCAACGTTCGAGTGGCGTCCCATTGCAAAGTACTCTCGTATCGTATCTTGCTTGTCGCATGCCACGTCATCAAAGATAAAAATGGAATTTGGAAGCGATTCGCTCGGTGGGATGACATCACTGTTATTCAAAAACGTAAAGTAGCCAATTTCATCTATCGGAGTCAATAAATTCTCCAAGTACTGATATTTCGGCTGTTGCAACGACTTGGAATACACGTACACGTTCTCGAAGCGGACGCCGTGAGGACTTTCCAACAAGCTGACCAGCACGTTGGTTTTTCCACAATTTGATGGACCACAAATGACGCAGCGGATAGTGTTTGGTAGCATGCTACCATGCCTGCGTCCTGTTTTCGACGACATCATTTGCGATTTATCGTCAAAATTTGTCACGCGTATCGTTACAGGTTGTCGCACGAATCGCATCGTCCCCGCGAACCGTGAAAAATGATTTTGATACGTCGTTTGATATTTTGATATGCAGCGAACGCATATCGACGGTCCAGCACCATTGATTAAAAACTGTAGCGAATGTCGCCGATGAGAGTAAAGAAAGGTCGTGGTTTGTTAAATCGGGCGATAAACGCGCTACCTATCGAATTACACATTCCAGGATATCAGTTTTGTGGTCCAGGAACTCATCTAGCAAAACGATTGGCTAGAGGGGATCGAGGTATCAATCCGTTGGACGCAGCGTGTCGCGAACACGATATTGCGTATTCGCGTAGCAACGACCTGGACGAAAGGCACGCGGCAGATAACGTTCTCGCTGACAAAGCGCGAAAACGCATCGTTGCGCGAGATTCGACTCTGGGTGAAAGAGGCGCTGCTACAGCTGTTTGGGCAGCTATGAAGGCCAAGACGAAGATCGGAATGGGGATGAAAACAAAAACCCGCAAAAGGACTCCAAAGAGAGCATCGCAAAAGCGGATTCTTCCGGTGGCAAAACGGGGTGGTATATTACCACTTCTCCCGCTGTTGGGTGTTCTCGGATCATTAGCTGGTGGAGCGGCGGGGATCGCCAAGGCGGTAAACGATAATAAGGCGGCGCAACATCAGCTGCAGGAAATGCAACGCCATAATCGCTCCATGGAAGGTCGCGGACTTTATCTCGCGCCATACAAGCGTGGCCAGGGAATATCCAAACGAAAAAAAAAAACGCCGAAAAGAAAATAAAAATGCCCGCAGGCGTAACTACCGATGTGCAATTGGAGGAGTTGGCAAAACTTATGCGTATTCCATTCTTTAGAGGTGTTTTTATGCGCAACGCGTTACCAGCTGGTGGAGTACGTCGAAACGAGAGCGGTATCGTAAATTTGGACAATGTCGAGGGGCCGGGGACTCATTGGGTGGCATATGCGAAGAGAGGGTGTCGAGCTATATATTTCGACAGCTTTGGGAATCTTCGACCGCCTATGGAATTGGTAAAATATCTGGATAAGGATGCTGTAAAAATTGAATACAATCGAACGTCTTATCAGAAGTACGATCAGAGCAATTGCGGACAACTATGTCTACGCTTTCTACAAACGATCAGCGCCAAATTTAAGGATTGACTTCCCGCCACTCTGATTCAGTACTAGTCGAGCAGTTCGAGCGGAATATGTCGTTAACATTCACTCTAACCGGTAAGAGTAGCATCCTCGCGGTGAGCTACTTTCCACCCATAGATTTGAGCGATGATGATTACGAGCTTGGTCTAACAACCTTTGAAACTTATCACACAATACCGAACATCGACACGAGCAACGATAAATTCTACTTCATCGTAAACTATGATATCAACAACAGTGCCAACACCGCTTATGAATACATTACGATTCCCCATGGCTCCTACGAACTAAACGCCATTGCCAAGTACTTGAAGCAGCGATTACTCGAGCGGTATCCTCAAAAAAAAAATCTCGGTGGCACCGATGACAGCAGCGATGACGGTGACAACGATGCGTATCCTATAGTGTTGCGTCCCAACAACAACACCATGAAAAGTGAGCTGTACTGCCGATTCGCCGTAGACTTTACAAAGCCCAATAACATTGGATCGCTATTGGGATTCTCGACGAATCGGGTGTTAGAACCAGGACGATGGCACGAATCGGACGATCCAATTAATATCATGAACGTGAACATTATTCGCATAGAATGTAGCGTGACCGCTGGTGCGTACAACAATGGGAGGCGTGTACATACGATACATGAATTTTCTCTGAGAGTTCCACCAGGATATAAGATATCGGAAACGCCCGCACAGACCATTTACCTTCCAATCACCGCACGGATCATTACGGATCTGACGATACGCGTTGTGGATCAAGACGGACGGTTGCTCGATTTTCGAGGTGAAGAGATTACCATCAGACTGCACGTACGACGACGACGATAATACGTGTGGTGTGAACAAAAGAGATGCTTGTATTGAACGACTCCAGAAACCCGTTTCTTTCAAGTGAAATTGTTATAACACCAACAACTGCAACAGCTCTCATCACACTAAAAAGAAGAGGCTTAGTGCTGCGAACATTGCATTTTTGAAATCTTTAGGATTCATTGTGCGCATTTAAGTTGAAAAAAAAAAAATGGCTGATATTCTAAGCATTGGAGGGAAGCCGACGTTTGATGATCGCATCGTCAAGCTCGAGACTCACACATACAATCCATACGTTAACACAACGTTTGGATACAGCGATGAGATAAGAATACCGATACAGCAGCAGGATTTATACACATTGCCGTGTGAAAGTTTCCTCTATGTGGAGGGGAAATTGAAGATAAATAAGGCAAATGATGCGTTAACGGTGATGTTAGGAAATAATTGTGTGGCGTTCTTATTCGATGAGATTCGATACGAGCTGAATGGCGTGGAGATTGATCACAACAGAAACGTTGGAATAACTAGCACGCTTAAAAACTATGTATCACTGACATCTGACGAAGACAAAAATATGGAGAATGCCGGATGGGGCTTGAAACGCCGCGATGGGCTAATAGTGAAAAATCATTTCAATTTTTGCATCCCACTCAAATATTTGCTAGGATTTTGCGAGGACTACAAACACATGATTATTAATGCGCGTCACGAATTGATTTTAATACGATCGCGCAACGACAACAATGCTCTGATAGGATCACCGATGTTGGAACCAGAAATTGAATTACTTAAACTACAATGGCGGATGCCTCATGTGACGCTGAACGACATTAATAAGCTATCGTTGCTACGTACTTTGGAAAGTGGTCAAAACCTGAGCATTTGTTTTCAATCGTGGGATCTGTACGAGTATCCTCTCTTACAGAGCACAACCAAGCATTCGTGGGCCGTGAAGGCATCCGCACAGCTGGAGAAGCCGCGATGCGTGATCCTTGCTCTACAGACTGGTCGAAGGAATGTGATGAGCGAAGACGTTACTAAGTTCAACAACTGTAAATTGACCAATGTAAAACTTTTTCTCAACTCGGAATTTTATCCATACGATGACATGAACTTGGACTTTGACAAGAATAAGCATGCCATCTTGTACCACATGTATACGCAATTCGGTAAATCGTATTATGGACATAGTTGCAACGAGGCATTATTCACCGTGGCTGAATTTTTACAATTTGGCCCCATTTGGTCTCGGAAGCGAACGCACCTCTAAATTGTACCGATAATGGCTGTACCAACATTCGTTGACCTGCAAGGGTTCATCGTCGATGGAAAATTTATCGCGAAGGAAGTGGCTGTCCTACGAAAGGGGACAATTCTCTCACACTATATTTTTGGGAGTCCTATGCCACAATTTCTTCTTACAAAATCCGACAAATCAAGCATTCGATGGTTGGTAGCAAAACATCATGGATTACGGTGGGACGATGGAGACGTTCCGTACAGTATGGCTAAACAGCTAATTACGAAAGCTGTAGCTGATGCGATCGACGAAGAAGATGACACATCCCATATAGTATACGTTAAAGGGTTGCAGAAACACGAATGGCTTGCGGATTTCCTCGATGAAAATACCAGAGCGGACGTGATCATCGAGACGCTGGACATTGAATACGAGGATATCAAATCTCTAAATAAGCTAAATGTAGTTGATACTCTGCGATGTGACAGACATGCAAAGCACTGTGCCTTGCAAAATGTATTTAAAATATTCAACTGGTGGTCTAAACGCCAGAGAGAAATGCTGAAATAAAATATAATCAATTTTTAATACATAAATGTTTTTTTTTCTTCACCCTCCCCAACCTCCTGCATGTACGCTAGATTAAGACGATAGTTGTAATTATTATGTAGAAACCGTTCAATACCCGTTCGATACACGTCCAATACCCGTTCAATACCCGTTCTAAACCGTTCAAAGCCGTGCAATACCCGTTCGATTCGCGTTCAATACCCGTTCAAACCCGTTCAAACCCGTTCGATACCCATTCGATTCGCGTTCAAAGCCGTTTGTTCAAACCCGTTCGATACCCATTCGATTCGCGTTCAAAGCCGTTTGATACCCGTTCGATACCCATTCAAAGTGATGTGGTCTAGCTGAATGATGTGTCAAAGAAGAAGGGAAAGAAGATGCGAGCGAATAAGGAGAGGATGGTCAGTGACGAAGATACGTGCAAGAGGATGGTCAGCGAAAATGCGGGTGGAGAACAAAGGCTTCTTACTTTTGCAAAGCTATGCACTTCTCGATTTTAAGTTATGACTTAGATGCATGAGCCTGGAGATGCAGCGAGACCATTTGTCATCATACTGTGGCAGCAGACAGTTGAAAGTAGTTTCAAGCAAAGTATTGAAAGAAGAAGAAAATGGGTGTAACCAGGATTGCTCCGGAGTGTGACAGTGAGGTATGTACTTATCAATATTGTAGCATTTATCGCGTTTAACCTTTTAAATCGAGCGAGATTAAATCGTAGGTTTCTATATTCTAGCGTTCTCCACCCGAATCGCCAACGTGGTCGGCGGATTGGGGCTCGCCACCGGCGTCGCCGCCATCATCGTCCTCGCCGCCATCACCGCCCTCGCCACCAGCATCGCCATCTCCACCTCCACAGGTATGTAGTGCATTATTATTTTTTTTTTCTTTTTTTTAAAAAATGTATCAGTGTTATATCATCGTTTGTGTCTATGTTCTAGGGTAGGTATACACCTTCAAGATTTGGTGGAGTGGCTGGCGAACTTGGAACGCATAGCGCTCCAGGTTGCACCGCTGCATGTTTTCATACAGCGGTCGGGGCCGGTGATCGGCCCAGTGGTCGACGCGAGGGTGTCACGGCGGGCGCCGCGGCGGGCCCCCTACTGGATTCCACGGCCAGCATCCCACCCATCGTCCCCAGCACCCTCATTGTCCCCAGCACCATCATCGCCCCTGTCGCCCCCCTCACCTCCCTCACCCTAGAATAGTTTTTATTTTATTATTTTATTTTTATAATCTATTTTATATTTTATATTCATTTCTTTTTTATTATATTTTATATTTCTATTTTTATATTTATATTCTATTTTATATTTATATTTCTATTTTATATTTTATATTTTATATTCATTTTTTATTATTATTACATTTTATATTTCTATTTTATATTTATATTCATTTTTATTATATTTTATATTTCTATTTTTTTATTTATATTCTTTTTTTTATGTTTATTATCATAAATATAGTTTTTGTAACAATATATATTTTAAACACATATTATTTGTCAATTTTATTCACCCGTCTTCCTCCTCTCGCCACATAATTTTAAGATTCGACGCTGCATAATTCTATTTCGCTCGAGCGTTCTTCACACCATGAAAATGATGTCACCCTGCACAGCTGCTCCATAGGATTCAAGTTACACGCGATCGCGCGTCCCTCCCCGAAGACGCGGTGTGAAAACGCTGATCTTTCCCGACATTGTCCGAAACAATTATTAAACAATTCCATCGTATAATGATTTGGAAAAATATTTGGGGATTGTCCCCTCACTCTGAAAAAAAAAATTTTTGGGGTTGGTCAAGGTTTTGACCGAGATTTTTTTGAGGGTCATTCCCCCTTCCGACGGTGGGTCCGGTCTGGAGAGGCCTCCGCGGCGGCTCGGCCCGGAGTGATCCCCTCCACGATCGCGGCTTCCCCCACTCCGCGGCTCGTGGGCGCGCAACCTGTCTTCCTCTCCCCGCAGGCCCCGCGCCCATGTTTCCCTCCGCCGCACTCCCCCGCGCGCCGCCACTTCCCCCCCGCCCCCGCGCTCCCCTCAGAGGACCTGGGTTAGAACTGTCCTAGACATACTACTCTAGGCAATCGCTTGTTCTCGAAGCGTTCGTTGGGAAACATTTGTCTACCAGATATGTCGATAAGGGGCAGTCGACACCGTGCCGTTTTTCAGGGATTTCGACTTTCTTCGCTATCGTGCCTCCGTTCTCAGGTAAAAGGACTTTATGATTTTCGGCATACTGTCGGGTTTTTCCCCCGAGGTGCTGGGTGAGTCGGGCTATAGCCAAGCTACACATCTGGCAACCAGACTTCAACAGGTAAGTATTTTTCGCGCGTGGATACGGTTAGTTTTTGGTTTCCGGTGATTTTTCGCGCACGTTTTTTCTGCGCGTTTTCGGCGTCGCTTGGTCCTAATGTAAGCTGCTCCCTAACCAATCGGGCTTGTATTCGTCCCAAACGGCCACTCTCTAGAAGAGGCCCTCTTCACAGCAAATACCTCCTCCCCCAGGTTCATCTTCTCTCGCACGGAATACATCAACCCGTGCTTTGGTTTTAAAATTCGAGCGCGTGTTTATACTCGAGAGATAAGGGAGCCGTAGAAGGGGGGACGACGCGGTCGGGACCACGCGCAGGCAGAGGACTACCCGTTTTGTCCCTGTGTCTCACCGCGAAGCGTACTGGTACTTGTTCAGAGTTATTTCGTTTCCTACCCCATTGCCGGGAAAACATTCTTCGATCTAACATAAGAACCTCTTCTTTTGGTCAGCGTGCGGACTATAAGATTAATTTTACGTCATGGCCAGTGTTCAGAACATCAGTATAATTTAATTATGCTGTAGCGGAGCACGGTTTATTGCCTGCCGAACGTAGAGGGATTAGCTATTATAGGAGGAAAATGCCATATCTGGTACCCAAAAATTAATCAGGCTGATCGGCCAGAGCGTTTCGCCAGGGTTCGCGGTTTATGACCGTATTGTCTCGCGAGTTGGCGGTTAACGACGGTACAGGTAGACGTTCTTTTACTTCGACTCGACAAATATGCGAACGCACTCATCCGTGTCTACTCCCATGTTTTTCCAATCGAATTAAGAGAACGCCGACGGCCAGACTCTCTCGCACGCACGGTTTACATGACATTTGGTATAATTTTAATCGGGAAAACGCCAGGACTCCATTGGTGTCCATATTTCTCCGATATTCGATTTTTGCTCTTGAGGCTGCGAGGCACCTTTCAGCACGTGGAAATCCCTGCATAGGGCGCACATAAACGCTTTCGACGCGCGCCTTGTCGTAAAAATCAACTCTTTCAAGTGCTCCAAACTGCTCGAAAAACCCAGAAACTCGTAAATCAGACCCGTGCGCGGCGCGCCGTTGCACTAGTGGGACCCTGCGTTTATTATATGTGGCACTGACAATGCGAGAAATTGCCGGATCAAACAAATAACCCCAAATTGACCTTTCGGCTAGGACTGTAGGCTTTTGCAACATAATGTTTCTCATTGTACGACTAAAGATTTGTTGCATATTTTGAAACAATTTAAAGGTCATTGCGGTACGTGCGGGGGAGCGGGATGAGGTAGCACGAACGATCGAAATACTCATTTCTATCCCGATGTAAGAAAAATATTGACTTGTAGTTAGAGCTGTTCGAGTACCTGAATATTCGGGTACCTTGAAATCCGAATCAATCCGGGGCTCGGTTTCCAAGCCGAGCCAGGTACCCGAAAGAACCGAGCGGCTCGTATAGAACCAAATAAGTACTTGGTTTTTTTTTCAAGCGGCCCGAAAGAACCGGGCGGATTGAAAAGAAGCGAGCGGGCCGAATGAACTTCCATCAGATCGAAAACTATTTGTCCGCTTTATTTGAAACTTGTTACACATTTTCTTAATGGTATCTCAAATGTAGCATATCATTTTAAGATTGCATTGTTAGGTAAAAAATTAATAGTGATATTCACCTTGCTCTTATTTGTACAATAAATTTTTTTCTTCTCAAATCTGTATGCTACATTGTTGATATTTTATTAATGAACACTAGAATCATGGTCTTTCTCATGTTAGATAAACCTGGGACCGTGAAATTGTTAGCCCGTTAAAAGAAACGCGTTTCGGGTATTGGGAGAAAGGAAGTGGCAGAAATCTTACGAGACAAAGGCGTAATTCGTGACAAATTAAATAATTTTGATGAATTCAAACACCAAATTGAACTGTGCTTAAACGAAGTGCAACACCTGCAATTAACTGTAGCCAATATAACAGGCCATGTTGATACTCTACAGACAAACCAGCAGTCTTTATCTACTCGCTGTGACAGACAGGAACAACGCCTTACATCAATTGAGCGCATGCTCTCAGCACAGGATCCTTCATCTAACCCCAGTGGTCACGCAAACCTTGATATAACAAATCGAGATTATGAACTTATAATCACAGGCATTCCGAACATTCCAAAGGAAAATATTTTACAAACATTATCTAGTGTTGCTAATGCGATTAATGTAGCGTACTCCAATTCTGACGTGCCCTCTGCCATCAGAATCCGCAGTACGATGGACAGACCTAAACCCATTATCGTCCGCTTCACTTCTGTTTTCATACGTGACTCTTGGCTTACGCAAAAAAGGATAAAGAGGGAAGTGTTAGCATCGGATATAATGACATCTTGGCCTTCCAACCCCGTCTATATTAACGAACGGTCTACTAAGGAAGAACGTAGAATACTCAAAGAGGCAAAAAATCTTTCCAAACGGCATGGATTCCGCTTCGTTTGGATGAAGCGCGGAAATACATTTATTAAACAGGATGAAAACGCTAGAGCTATACGTTTCACCTCAGCGAGCTCATTCAATAGTGCTGCTAGTGCTGCTTCCTTAACACAAGATACTACGTTGCACGTCTACCGTCTTCGTCTGTACCCGGTGCGAGTATGATATGACCTGCTGACGGAATCCATCCGGCGTTCCACACCTTCCCTGCCAGCCTGATGTCACCTGAATCTGGGCCCACAACTCTGAACCTTAGAGACTCGCGATCAGGCTCCATATTACATACTGTGCAATCACCTTCTTACTCTTCAAGCTCTTTGCGTGTTAGCCCCCCCCCCCTTGCACAAGATAAAAGTATCCTAATCGCTCACTTGAATGTGCGCTCTCTTGTAAGACACTTCTCTGATGTAATTGATCTTCTTTCGATTAATAATTTCGATGTCTTTACAATTAGTGAAACGTGAATAACCTCAAATGACATCGCTAGTTCTTTTACAATCCCAGGATATACATTTATCCACGCTGCTCGTAACTCTCAACATGCTCAGAGGGGTGGTGGCGTTGGAATTTATGTTAAAGCTAATATCAATTTTACTCTTTTGTGCGACAGTATTCCACCGAGTTATAATTGTGATCTTATGGATGTAGCTGGTGTATCTGCACGCTTATCTTGTAGGCAGATTGCAATATATTCTATTTATCGTTCGCCGAAATGTACCTTAGCTGCAGTAGATTCACTTGAAATTTTTATTAGAGATATTTCCGTTCAAGCTGATGCTATTATCTGTGCTGGCGATCTTAACATTAATGTTCTGAATGCAAATGATGTGGGTATAGCAGTTCTCCAAAGATTCATGACTTCTCTCACGTTGAAACAAATTATCGATGAACCTACACGAATCACTGATACCTCAGCGACCCTAATTGATGTCATCCTGACAAGCGACGAATTGACAGTTAATTCTTCTGGTACACTGGACTGTAACAATATTAGCGACCATCTTATTGTTTATGCTTCGTTCAATATCTCCAAGCCTCAACCTAAACACAAATATGTTTTACGTCGCGACTTGCGTAATATACCAGAAGACGAATTTTATCATGCGGCTGAACTAATAGACTGGTCTACTATGTACAATGCCGCTGAAGTAGACGATAAGCTGCAGATCTTTATCTCGCATATTATGTTATTATTTAATAGATTTGCTCCTTTAAAGCGAATGCGTATTTCTAAGCTACCTACTCCGTGGTATACTA
>CAUIJW010000045.1:22500-24866 GCA_960531205.1 Andrena bicolor | reverse complement strand
CACAAATTCGTCCAATCGCTAAAAACGACCATTGATCCTTGTGTCTCGTTGCATTCCGTACGTATTACATTAATGGTTCGACCGCGGTCGTCGCGCTGGTTTTCGAGAACATCACGAAAAACCCCATTCGCTCCGAAATATTTCAAAGTCCCGCGAGTTTTCAGAGTCTTTCCGCACCATCGTCCGAACACAAATTCGTCCAATCGCTAAAAACGACCATTGATCCTTGTGTCTCGTTGCATTCCGTACGTATTACATTAATGGTTCGACCGCGGTCGTCGCGCTGGTTTTCGAGAACATCACGAAAAACCCCATTCGCTCCGAAATATTTCAAAGTCCCGCGAGTATTCAGAGTCCCTCCGCACCTTCGTCCGAACACAAATTCGTCCAATCGCTAAAAACGACCATTGATCCTTGTGTCTCGTTGCATTCCGTACGTATTACATTAATGGTTCGACCGCGGTCGTCGCGCTGGTTTTCGAGAACATCACGAAAAACCCCATTCGCTCCGAAATATTTCAAAGTCCCGCGAGTATTCAGAGTCCCTCCGCACCTTCGTCCGAACACAAATTCGTCCAATCGCTAAAAACGACCATTGATCCTTGTGTCTCGTTGCATTCCGTACGTATTACCTTAATGGTTCGACCGCGGTCGTCGCGCTGGTTTTCGAGAAAATCGCGAAAAACTCCATTCGCTCCGAAATATTTCAAAGTCCCGCGAGTTTTCAGAGTCTTTCCGCACCATCGTCCGAACACAAATTCGTCCAATCGCTAAAAACGACCATTGATCCTTGTGTCTCGTTGCATTCCGTACGTATTACATTAATGGTTCGACCGCGGTCGTCGCGCTGGTTTTCGAGAAAATCGCGAAAAACTCCATTCGCTCCGAAATATTTCAAAGTCCCGCGAGTTTTCAGAGTCTTTCCGCACCATCGTCCGAACACAAATTCGTCCAATCGCTAAAAACGACCATTGATCCTTGTGTCTCGTTGCATTCCGTACGTATTACATTAATGGTTCGACCGCGGTCGTCGCGCTGGTTTTCGAGAAAATCGCGAAAAACTCCATTCGCTCCGAAATATTTCAAAGTCCCGCGAGTTTTCAGAGTCCTTCCGCACCATCGTCCGAACACAAATTCGTCCAATCGCTAAAAACGACCATTGATCCTTGTGTCTCGTTGCATTCCGTACGTATTACCTTAATGGTTCGACCGCGGTCGTCGCGCTGGTTTTCGAGAAAATCGCGAAAAACTCCATTCGCTCCGAAATATTTCAAAGTCCCGCGAGTTTTCAGAGTCTTTCCGCACCATCGTCCGAACACAAATTCGTCCAATCGCTAAAAACGACCATTGATCCTTGTGTCTCGTTGCATTCCGTACGTATTACCTTAATGGTTCGACCGCGGTCGTCGCGCTGGTTTTCGAGAAAATCGCGAAAAACTCCATTCGCTCCGAAATATTTCAAAGTCCCGCGAGTATTCAGAGTCCCTCCGCACCTTCGTCTGAACACAAATTCGTCCAATCGCTAAAAACGACCATTGATCCATGTGTCTCGTTGCATTCCGTACGTATTACCTTAATGGTTCGACCGCGGTCGTCGCGCTGGTTTTCGAGAAAATCGCGAAAAACTCCATTCGCTCCGAAATATTTCAAAGTCCCGCGAGTATTCAGAGTCCCTCCGCACCTTCGTCTGAACACAAATTCGTCCAATCGCTAAAAACGACCATTGATCCATGTGTCTCGTTGCATTCCGTACGTATTACCTTAATGGTTCGACCGCGGTCGTCGCGCTGGTTTTCGAGAAAATCGCGAAAAACTCCATTCGCTCCGAAATATTTCAAAGTCCCGCGAGTATTCAGAGTCCCTCCGCACCTTCGTCTGAACACAAATTCGTCCAATCGCTAAAAACGACCATTGATCCATGTGTCTCGTTGCATTCCGTACGTATTACCTTAATGGTTCGACCGCGGTCGTCGCGCTGGTTTTCGAGAAAATCGCGAAAAACTCCATTAGCTCCGAAATATTTCAAAGTGCCGAGAAATTATTTTTTGAATGTCGTTTGGGACCGGGTATTTATCGTGGTAATGTTCGCGGCGATTGTTTATCATAATTCGTTTAGTCGTTTTACTCTTGTATCCGACGCTCTCCGCGGCTAAGTCCCAGCGTGCCGGGCGGACGGTCTGTTGTAGCGGCGGTTTACGCCCATAAGCGCCCGTGCGTAAGGTACGGCGGCGCCGGCGTTCCGGCCGGCCGTTCGGTATCTATAAGGGAGAGCGACGGTCCGAGCGTCTCGGTCGGAGCAGCGTTGGGCGCGTGGCTATTCTATGACCTCGGTTGAGAAGTAGTCACCGCTCCTCGAGATTCTGTCT
>CAUIJW010000045.1:5000-10000 GCA_960531205.1 Andrena bicolor | reverse complement strand
CGAACACAAATTCGTCCAATCGCTAAAAACGACCATTGATCCTTGTGTCTCGTTGCATTCCGTACGTATTACATTAATGGTTCGACCGCGGTCGTCGCGCTGGTTTTCGAGAACATCACGAAAAACCCCATTCGCTCCGAAATATTTCAAAGTCCCGCGAGTATTCAGAGTCCCTCCGCACCTTCGTCCGAACACAAATTCGTCCAATCGCTAAAAACGACCATTGATCCTTGTGTCTCGTTGCATTCCGTACGTATTACATTAATGGTTCGACCGCGGTCGTCGCGCTGGTTTTCGAGAACATCACGAAAAACCCCATTCGCTCCGAAATATTTCAAAGTCCCGCGAGTATTCAGAGTCCCTCCGCACCTTCGTCCGAACACAAATTCGTCCAATCGCTAAAAACGACCATTGATCCTTGTGTCTCGTTGCATTCCGTACGTATTACCTTAATGGTTCGACCGCGGTCGTCGCGCTGGTTTTCGAGAAAATCGCGAAAAACTCCATTCGCTCCGAAATATTTCAAAGTCCCGCGAGTTTTCAGAGTCTTTCCGCACCATCGTCCGAACACAAATTCGTCCAATCGCTAAAAACGACCATTGATCCTTGTGTCTCGTTGCATTCCGTACGTATTACATTAATGGTTCGACCGCGGTCGTCGCGCTGGTTTTCGAGAACATCACGAAAAACCCCATTCGCTCCGAAATATTTCAAAGTCCCGCGAGTATTCAGAGTCCCTCCGCACCTTCGTCCGAACACAAATTCGTCCAATCGCTAAAAACGACCATTGATCCTTGTGTCTCGTTGCATTCCGTACGTATTACATTAATGGTTCGACCTCGGTCGTCGCGCTGGTTTTCGAGAACATCACGAAAAACCCCATTCGCTCCGAAATATTTCAAAGTCCCGCGAGTTTTCAGAGTCTTTCCGCACCATCGTCCGAACACAAATTCGTCCAATCGCTAAAAACGACCATTGATCCTTGTGTCTCGTTGCATTCCGTACGTATTACATTAATGGTTCGACCGCGGTCGTCGCGCTGGTTTTCGAGAAAATCGCGAAAAACTCCATTCGCTCCGAAATATTTCAAAGTCCCGCGAGTTTTCAGAGTCTTTCCGCACCATCGTCCGAACACAAATTCGTCCAATCGCTAAAAACGACCATTGATCCTTGTGTCTCGTTGCATTCCGTACGTATTACATTAATGGTTCGACCGCGGTCGTCGCGCTGGTTTTCGAGAACATCACGAAAAACCCCATTCGCTCCGAAATATTTCAAAGTCCCGCGAGTTTTCAGAGTCTTTCCGCACCATCGTCCGAACACAAATTCGTCCAATCGCTAAAAACGACCATTGATCCTTGTGTCTCGTTGCATTCCGTACGTATTACATTAATGGTTCGACCGCGGTCGTCGCGCTGGTTTTCGAGAACATCACGAAAAACCCCATTCGCTCCGAAATATTTCAAAGTCCCGCGAGTATTCAGAGTCCCTCCGCACCTTCGTCCGAACACAAATTCGTCCAATCGCTAAAAACGACCATTGATCCTTGTGTCTCGTTGCATTCCGTACGTATTACATTAATGGTTCGACCGCGGTCGTCGCGCTGGTTTTCGAGAACATCACGAAAAACCCCATTCGCTCCGAAATATTTCAAAGTCCCGCGAGTATTCAGAGTCCCTCCGCACCTTCGTCCGAACACAAATTCGTCCAATCGCTAAAAACGACCATTGATCCTTGTGTCTCGTTGCATTCCGTACGTATTACCTTAATGGTTCGACCGCGGTCGTCGCGCTGGTTTTCGAGAAAATCGCGAAAAACTCCATTCGCTCCGAAATATTTCAAAGTCCCGCGAGTTTTCAGAGTCTTTCCGCACCATCGTCCGAACACAAATTCGTCCAATCGCTAAAAACGACCATTGATCCTTGTGTCTCGTTGCATTCCGTACGTATTACATTAATGGTTCGACCGCGGTCGTCGCGCTGGTTTTCGAGAAAATCGCGAAAAACTCCATTCGCTCCGAAATATTTCAAAGTCCCGCGAGTTTTCAGAGTCTTTCCGCACCATCGTCCGAACACAAATTCGTCCAATCGCTAAAAACGACCATTGATCCTTGTGTCTCGTTGCATTCCGTACGTATTACATTAATGGTTCGACCGCGGTCGTCGCGCTGGTTTTCGAGAAAATCGCGAAAAACTCCATTCGCTCCGAAATATTTCAAAGTCCCGCGAGTTTTCAGAGTCCTTCCGCACCATCGTCCGAACACAAATTCGTCCAATCGCTAAAAACGACCATTGATCCTTGTGTCTCGTTGCATTCCGTACGTATTACCTTAATGGTTCGACCGCGGTCGTCGCGCTGGTTTTCGAGAACATCACGAAAAACCCCATTCGCTCCGAAATATTTCAAAGTCCCGCGAGTATTCAGAGTCCCTCCGCACCTTCGTCCGAACACAAATTCGTCCAATCGCTAAAAACGACCATTGATCCTTGTGTCTCGTTGCATTCCGTACGTATTACATTAATGGTTCGACCGCGGTCGTCGCGCTGGTTTTCGAGAACATCACGAAAAACCCCATTCGCTCCGAAATATTTCAAAGTCCCGCGAGTATTCAGAGTCCCTCCGCACCTTCGTCCGAACACAAATTCGTCCAATCGCTAAAAACGACCATTGATCCTTGTGTCTCGTTGCATTCCGTACGTATTACCTTAATGGTTCGACCGCGGTCGTCGCGCTGGTTTTCGAGAAAATCGCGAAAAACTCCATTCGCTCCGAAATATTTCAAAGTCCCGCGAGTTTTCAGAGTCTTTCCGCACCATCGTCCGAACACAAATTCGTCCAATCGCTAAAAACGACCATTGATCCTTGTGTCTCGTTGCATTCCGTACGTATTACATTAATGGTTCGACCGCGGTCGTCGCGCTGGTTTTCGAGAACATCACGAAAAACCCCATTCGCTCCGAAATATTTCAAAGTCCCGCGAGTATTCAGAGTCCCTCCGCACCTTCGTCCGAACACAAATTCGTCCAATCGCTAAAAACGACCATTGATCCTTGTGTCTCGTTGCATTCCGTACGTATTACATTAATGGTTCGACCTCGGTCGTCGCGCTGGTTTTCGAGAACATCACGAAAAACCCCATTCGCTCCGAAATATTTCAAAGTCCCGCGAGTTTTCAGAGTCTTTCCGCACCATCGTCCGAACACAAATTCGTCCAATCGCTAAAAACGACCATTGATCCTTGTGTCTCGTTGCATTCCGTACGTATTACATTAATGGTTCGACCGCGGTCGTCGCGCTGGTTTTCGAGAAAATCGCGAAAAACTCCATTCGCTCCGAAATATTTCAAAGTCCCGCGAGTTTTCAGAGTCTTTCCGCACCATCGTCCGAACACAAATTCGTCCAATCGCTAAAAACGACCATTGATCCTTGTGTCTCGTTGCATTCCGTACGTATTACATTAATGGTTCGACCGCGGTCGTCGCGCTGGTTTTCGAGAACATCACGAAAAACCCCATTCGCTCCGAAATATTTCAAAGTCCCGCGAGTTTTCAGAGTCTTTCCGCACCATCGTCCGAACACAAATTCGTCCAATCGCTAAAAACGACCATTGATCCTTGTGTCTCGTTGCATTCCGTACGTATTACATTAATGGTTCGACCGCGGTCGTCGCGCTGGTTTTCGAGAACATCACGAAAAACCCCATTCGCTCCGAAATATTTCAAAGTCCCGCGAGTATTCAGAGTCCCTCCGCACCTTCGTCCGAACACAAATTCGTCCAATCGCTAAAAACGACCATTGATCCTTGTGTCTCGTTGCATTCCGTACGTATTACATTAATGGTTCGACCGCGGTCGTCGCGCTGGTTTTCGAGAACATCACGAAAAACCCCATTCGCTCCGAAATATTTCAAAGTCCCGCGAGTATTCAGAGTCCCTCCGCACCTTCGTCCGAACACAAATTCGTCCAATCGCTAAAAACGACCATTGATCCTTGTGTCTCGTTGCATTCCGTACGTATTACCTTAATGGTTCGACCGCGGTCGTCGCGCTGGTTTTCGAGAAAATCGCGAAAAACTCCATTCGCTCCGAAATATTTCAAAGTCCCGCGAGTTTTCAGAGTCTTTCCGCACCATCGTCCGAACACAAATTCGTCCAATCGCTAAAAACGACCATTGATCCTTGTGTCTCGTTGCATTCCGTACGTATTACATTAATGGTTCGACCGCGGTCGTCGCGCTGGTTTTCGAGAAAATCGCGAAAAACTCCATTCGCTCCGAAATATTTCAAAGTCCCGCGAGTTTTCAGAGTCTTTCCGCACCATCGTCCGAACACAAATTCGTCCAATCGCTAAAAACGACCATTGATCCTTGTGTCTCGTTGCATTCCGTACGTATTACATTAATGGTTCGACCGCGGTCGTCGCGCTGGTTTTCGAGAAAATCGCGAAAAACTCCATTCGCTCCGAAATATTTCAAAGTCCCGCGAGTTTTCAGAGTCCTTCCGCACCATCGTCCGAACACAAATTCGTCCAATCGCTAAAAACGACCATTGATCCTTGTGTCTCGTTGCATTCCGTACGTATTACCTTAATGGTTCGACCGCGGTCGTCGCGCTGGTTTTCGAGAAAATCGCGAAAAACTCCATTCGCTCCGAAATATTTCAAAGTCCCGCGAGTTTTCAGAGTCTTTCCGCACCATCGTCCGAACACAAATTCGTCCAATCGCTAAAAACGACCATTGATCCTTGTGTCTCGTTGCATTCCGTACGTATTACCTTAATGGTTCGACCGCGGTCGTCGCGCTGGTTTTCGAGAAAATCGCGAAAAACTCCATTCGCTCCGAAATATTTCAAAGTCCCGCGAGTATTCAGAGTCCCTCCGCACCTTCGTCTGAACACAAATTCGTCCAATCGCTAAAAACGACCATTGATCCATGTGTCTCGTTGCATTCCGTACGTATTACCTTAATGGTTCGACCGCGGTCGTCGCGCTGGTTTTCGAGA
>CAUIJW010000044.1:0-63000 GCA_960531205.1 Andrena bicolor | reverse complement strand
GACGATGGTGCGGAAGGACTCTGAATACTCGCGGGACTTTGAAATATTTCGGAGCGAATGGAGTTTTTCGTGATTTTCTCGAAAACCAGCGCGACGACCGCGGTCGAACCATTAAGGTAATACGTACGGAATGCAACGAGACACAAGGATCAATGGTCGTTTTTAGCGATTGAACGAATTTGTGTTCGGACGATGTTGCGGAAGGACTCTGAAAACTCGCGGGACTTTGAAATATTTCGGAGCGAATGGAGTTTTTCGTGATTTTCTCGAAAACCAGCGCGACGACCGCGGTCGAACCATTAAAGTAATACGTACGGAATGCAACGAGACACAAGGATCAATGGTCGTCTTTAGCGATTGGACGAAATTGTGTTCGGACGATGGTGCGGAAGGAGTCTGAATACTCGCGGGACTTTGAAATATTTCGGAGCGAATGGAGTTTTTCGTGATTTTCTCGAAAACCAGCGCGGCGAACGCGGTCGAACCATTAAGGTAATACGTACGGAATGAAACGAGACACATGGATCAATGGTCGTTTTTACCGATTGGACGAATGTGTGTTCGGACGATGGTGCGGAAGGACTCTGAATACTCGCGGGACTTTGAAATATTTCGGAGCGAATGGAGTTTTTCGTGATTTTCTCGAAAACCAGCGCGACGACCGCGTTCGAACCATTATGGTAATACGTACGAAATGCAACGAGACACAAGGATCAATGGTCGGTTTTAGCGATTGGACGAATTTGTGTTCGGACGATGGTGCGGAGGGACTCTGAATACTCGCGGAACTTTGAAATATTTCAGAGCGAATGGAGTTTTTCGTGATTTTCTCGAAAACCAGCGCGACGACCGCGGTCGAACCATTAAGGTAATACGTACGGAATGCAACGAGACACAAGGATCAATGCTCGTTTTTAGCGATTGGACGAATGTGTGTTCGGACGATGGTGCGGAAGGACTCTGAATACTCGCGGGACTTTGAAATATTTCGGAGCGAATGGAGTTTTTCGTGATTTTCTCGAAAACCAGTGCGGCGAACGCGGTCGAACCATTAAGGTAATACGTACGGAATGAAACGAGACACAAGGATCAATGGTCGTTTTTAGCGATTGGACGAATGTGTGTTCGGACGATGGTGCGGAAGGACTCTGAATACTCGCGGGACTTTGAAATATTTCGGAGCGAATGGAGTTTTTCGTGATTTTCTCGAAAACCAGCGCGACGACCGCGGTCGAACCATTAAGGTAATACGTACGGAATGAAACGAGACACATGGATCAATGGTCGTCTTTAGCGATTGGACGAAATTGTGTTCGGACGATGGTGCGGAAGGAGTCTGAATACTCGCGGGACTTTGAAATATTTCTGAGCGAATGGAGTTTTTCGTGATTTTCTCGAAAACCAGCGCGACGACCGCGTTCGAACCATTAAGATAATACGTACGGAATGCAACGAGACACAAGGATCAATGGTCGTCTTTAGCGATTGGACGAATTTGTGTTCGGACGATGGTGCGGAAGGACTCTGAATACACGCGGGACTTTGAAATATTTCGGAGCGAATGGAGTTTTTCGTGATTTTCTCGAAAACCAGCGCGACGACCGCGGTCGAACCATTAAAGTAATACGTACGGAATGCAACGAGACACAAGGATCAATGGTCGTCTTTAGCGATTGGACGAAATTGTGTTCGGACGATGGTGCGGAAGGAGTCTGAATACTCGCGGGACTTTCTAATATTTCGGAGCGAATGGAGTTTTTCGTGATTTTCTCGAAAACCAGCGCGGCGAACGCGGTCGAACCATTAAGGTAATACGTACGGAATGAAACGAGACACATGGATCAATGGTCGTTTTTACCGATTGGACGAATGTGTGTTCGGACGATGGTGCGGAAGGACTCTGAATACTCGCGGGACTTTGAAATATTTCGGAGCGAATGGAGTTTTTCGTGATTTTCTCGAAAACCAGCGCGACGACCGCGTTCGAACCATTATGGTAATACGTACGAAATGCAACGAGACACAAGGATCAATGGTCGTTTTTAGCGATTGAACGAATTTGTGTTCGGACGATGTTGCGGAAGGACTCTGAAAACTCGCGGGACTTTGAAATATTTCGGAGCGAATGGAGTTTTTCGTGATTTTCTCGAAAACCAGCGCGACGACCGCGGTCGAACCATTAAAGTAATACGTACGGAATGCAACGAGACACAAGGATCAATGGTCGTCTTTAGCGATTGGACGAAATTGTGTTCGGACGATGGTGCGGAAGGAGTCTGAATACTCGCGGGACTTTGAAATATTTCGGAGCGAATGGAGTTTTTCGTGATTTTCTCGAAAACCAGCGCGGCGAACGCGGTCGAACCATTAAGGTAATACGTACGGAATGAAACGAGACACATGGATCAATGGTCGTTTTTACCGATTGGACGAATGTGTGTTCGGACGTTGGTGCGGAAGGACTCTGAATACTCGCGGGACTTTGAAATATTTCGGAGCGAATGGAGTTTTTCGTGATTTTCTCGAAAACCAGCGCGACGACCGCGTTCGAACCATTATGGTAATACGTACGAAATGCAACGAGACACAAGGATCAATGGTCGGTTTTAGCGATTGGACGAATTTGTGTTCGGACGATGGTGCGGAGGGACTCTGAATACTCGCGGAACTTTGAAATATTTCAGAGCGAATGGAGTTTTTCGTGATTTTCTCGAAAACCAGCGCGACGACCGCGGTCGAACCATTAAGGTAATACGTACGGAATGCAACGAGACACAAGGATCAATGGTCGTTTTTAGCGATTGGACGAATGTGTGTTCGGACGATGGTGCGGAAGGACTCTGAATACTCGCGGGACTTTGAAATATTTCGGAGCGAATGGAGTTTTTCGTGATTTTCTCGAAAACCAGTGCGGCGAACGCGGTCGAACCATTAAGGTAATACGTACGGAATGAAACGAGACACAAGGATCAATGGTCGTTTTTAGCGATTGGACGAATGTGTGTTCGGACGATGGTGCGGAAGGACTCTGAATACTCGCGGGACTTTGAAATATTTCGGAGCGAATGGAGTTTTTCGTGATTTTCTCGAAAACCAGCGCGACGACCGCGGTCGAACCATTAAGGTAATACGTACGGAATGAAACGAGACACATGGATCAATGGTCGTCTTTAGCGATTGGACGAAATTGTGTTCGGACGATGGTGCGGAAGGAGTCTGAATACTCGCGGGACTTTGAAATATTTCTGAGCGAATGGAGTTTTTCGTGATTTTCTCGAAAACCAGCGCGACGACCGCGTTCGAACCATTAAGATAATACGTACGGAATGCAACGAGACACAAGGATCAATGGTCGTCTTTAGCGATTGGACGAATTTGTGTTCGGACGATGGTGCGGAAGGACTCTGAATACACGCGGGACTTTGAAATATTTCGGAGCGAATGGAGTTTTTCGTGATTTTCTCGAAAACCAGCGCGACGACCGCGGTCGAACCATTAAAGTAATACGTACGGAATGCAACGAGACACAAGGATCAATGGTCGTCTTTAGCGATTGGACGAAATTGTGTTCGGACGATGGTGCGGAAGGAGTCTGAATACTCGCGGGACTTTGAAATATTTCGGAGCGAATGGAGTTTTTCGTGATTTTCTCGAAAACCAGCGCGACGACCGCGGTCGAACCATTAAAGTAATACGTACGGAATGCAACGAGACACAAGGATCAATGGTCGTCTTTAGCGATTGGACGAAATTGTGTTCGGACGATGGTGCGGAAGGAGTCTGAATACTCGCGGGACTTTCTAATATTTCGGAGCGAATGGAGTTTTTCGTGATTTTCTCGAAAACCAGCGCGGCGAACGCGGTCGAACCATTAAGGTAATACGTACGGAATGAAACGAGACACATGGATCAATGGTCGTTTTTACCGATTGGACGAATGTGTGTTCGGACGATGGTGCGGAAGGACTCTGAATACTCGCGGGACTTTGAAATATTTCGGAGCGAATGGAGTTTTTCGTGATTTTCTCGAAAACCAGCGCGACGACCGCGGTCGAACCATTAAGGTAATACGTACGGAATGAAACGAGACACAAGGATCAATGGTCGTCTTTAGCGATTGGACGAAATTGTGTTCGGACGATGGTGCGGAAGGAGTCTGAATACTCGCGGGACTTTCTAATATTTCGGAGCGAATGGAGTTTTTCGTGATTTTCTCGAAAACCAGCGCGGCGAACGCGGTCGAACCATTAAGGTAATACGTACGGAATGAAACGAGACACATGGATCAATGGTCGTTTTTAGCGATTGGACGAATGTGTGTTCGGACGATGGTGCGGAAGGACTCTGAATACTCGCGGGACTTTGAAATATTTCGGAGCGAATGGAGTTTTTCGTGATTTTCTCGAAAACCAGCGCGACGACCGCGGTCGAACCATTAAAGTAATACGTACGGAATGCAACGAGACACAAGGATCAATGGTCGTCTTTAGCGATTGGACGAAATTGTGTTCGGACGATGGTGCGGAAGGAGTCTGAATACTCGCGGGACTTTCTAATATTTCGGAGCGAATGGAGTTTTTCGTGATTTTCTCGAAAACCAGCGCGGCGAACGCGGTCGAACCATTAAGGTAATACGTACGGAATGAAACGAGACACATGGATCAATGGTCGTTTTTACCGATTGGACGAATGTGTGTTCGGACGATGGTGCGGAAGGACTCTGAATACTCGCGGGACTTTGAAATATTTCGGAGCGAATGGAGTTTTTCGTGATTTTCTCGAAAACCAGCGCGACGACCGCGGTCGAACCATTAAGGTAATACGTACGGAATGCAACGAGACACAAGGATCAATGGTCGTTTTTAGCGATTGGACGAATGTGTGTTCGGACGATGGTGCGGAAGGACTCTGAATACTCGCGGGACTTTGAAATATTTCGGAGCGAATGGAGTTTTTCGTGATTTTCTCGAAAACCAGTGCGGCGAACGCGGTCGAACCATTAAGGTAATACGTACGGAATGAAACGAGACACAAGGATCAATGGTCGTTTTTAGCGATTGGACGAATGTGTGTTCGGACGATGGTGCGGAAGGACTCTGAAAACTCGCGGGACTTTGAAATATTTCGGAGCGAATGGAGTTTTTCGTGATTTTCTCGAAAACCAGCGCGACGACCGCGGTCGAACCATTAAAGTAATACGTACGGAATGCAACGAGACACAAGGATCAATGGTCGTCTTTAGCGATTGGACGAAATTGTGTTCGGACGATGGTGCGGAAGGAGTCTGAATACTCGCGGGACTTTGAAATATTTCGGAGCGAATGGAGTTTTTCGTGATTTTCTCGAAAACCAGCGCGGCGAACGCGGTCGAACCATTAAGGTAATACGTACGGAATGAAACGAGACACATGGATCAATGGTCGTTTTTACCGATTGGACGAATGTGTGTTCGGACGATGGTGCGGAAGGACTCTGAATACTCGCGGGACTTTGAAATATTTCGGAGCGAATGGAGTTTTTCGTGATTTTCTCGAAAACCAGCGCGACGACCGCGTTCGAACCATTATGGTAATACGTACGAAATGCAACGAGACACAAGGATCAATGGTCGGTTTTAGCGATTGGACGAATTTGTGTTCGGACGATGGTGCGGAGGGACTCTGAATACTCGCGGAACTTTGAAATATTTCAGAGCGAATGGAGTTTTTCGTGATTTTCTCGAAAACCAGCGCGACGACCGCGGTCGAACCATTAAGGTAATACGTACGGAATGCAACGAGACACAAGGATCAATGGTCGTTTTTAGCGATTGGACGAATGTGTGTTCGGACGATGGTGCGGAAGGACTCTGAATACTCGCGGGACTTTGAAATATTTCGGAGCGAATGGAGTTTTTCGTGATTTTCTCGAAAACCAGTGCGGCGAACGCGGTCGAACCATTAAGGTAATACGTACGGAATGAAACGAGACACAAGGATCAATGGTCGTTTTTAGCGATTGGACGAATGTGTGTTCGGACGATGGTGCGGAAGGACTCTGAATACTCGCGGGACTTTGAAATATTTCGGAGCGAATGGAGTTTTTCGTGATTTTCTCGAAAACCAGCGCGACGACCGCGGTCGAACCATTAAGGTAATACGTACGGAATGAAACGAGACACAAGGATCAATGGTCGTCTTTAGCGATTGGACGAAATTGTGTTCGGACGATGGTGCGGAAGGAGTCTGAATACTCGCGGGACTTTCTAATATTTCGGAGCGAATGGAGTTTTTCGTGATTTTCTCGAAAACCAGCGCGGCGAACGCGGTCGAACCATTAAGGTAATACGTACGGAATGAAACGAGACACATGGATCAATGGTCGTTTTTAGCGATTGGACGAATGTGTGTTCGGACGATGGTGCGGAAGGACTCTGAATACTCGCGGGACTTTGAAATATTTCGGAGCGAATGGAGTTTTTCGTGATTTTCTCGAAAACCAGCGCGACGACCGCGGTCGAACCATTAAGGTAATACGTACGGAATGCAACGAGACACAAGGATCAATGGTCGTTTTTAGCGATTGAACGAATTTGTGTGCGGACGATGTTGCGGAAGGACTCTGAATACTCGCGGGACTTTGAAATATTTCGGAGCGAATGGAGTTTTTCGTGATTTTCTCGAAAACCAGCGCGACGACCGCGGTCGAACCATTAAGGTAATACGTACGGAATGCAACGAGACACAAGGATCAATGGTCGTTTTTAGCGATTGGACGAATGTGTGTTCGGACGATGGTGCGGAAGGACTCTGAATACTCGCGGGACTTTGAAATATTTCGGAGCGAATGGAGTTTTTCGTGATTTTCTCGAAAACCAGTGCGGCGAACGCGGTCGAACCATTAAGGTAATACGTACGGAATGAAACGAGACACAAGGATCAATGGTCGTTTTTAGCGATTGGACGAATGTGTGTTCGGACGATGGTGCGGAAGGACTCTGAATACTCGCGGGACTTTGAAATATTTCGGAGCGAATGGAGTTTTTCGTGATTTTCTCGAAAACCAGCGCGACGACCGCGGTCGAACCATTAAGGTAATACGTACGGAATGCAACGAGACACAAGGATCAATGGTCGTTTTTAGCGATTGAACGAATTTGTGTTCGGACGATGTTGCGGAAGGACTCTGAAAACTCGCGGGACTTTGAAATATTTCGGAGCGAATGGAGTTTTTCGTGATTTTCTCGAAAACCAGCGCGACGACCGCGGTCGAACCATTAAAGTAATACGTACGGAATGCAACGAGACACAAGGATCAATGGTCGTCTTTAGCGATTGGACGAAATTGTGTTCGGACGATGGTGCGGAAGGAGTCTGAATACTCGCGGGACTTTGAAATATTTCGGAGCGAATGGAGTTTTTCGTGATTTTCTCGAAAACCAGCGCGGCGAACGCGGTCGAACCATTAAGGTAATACGTACGGAATGAAACGAGACACATGGATCAATGGTCGTTTTTACCGATTGGACGAATGTGTGTTCGGACGATGGTGCGGAAGGACTCTGAATACTCGCGGGACTTTGAAATATTTCGGAGCGAATGGAGTTTTTCGTGATTTTCTCGAAAACCAGCGCGACGACCGCGTTCGAACCATTATGGTAATACGTACGAAATGCAACGAGACACAAGGATCAATGGTCGGTTTTAGCGATTGGACGAATTTGTGTTCGGACGATGGTGCGGAGGGACTCTGAATACGCGCGGAACTTTGAAATATTTCAGAGCGAATGGAGTTTTTCGTGATTTTCTCGAAAACCAGCGCGACGACCGCGGTCGAACCATTAAGGTAATACGTACGGAATGCAACGAGACACAAGGATCAATGGTCGTTTTTAGCGATTGGACGAATGTGTGTTCGGACGATGGTGCGGAAGGACTCTGAATACTCGCGGGACTTTGAAATATTTCGGAGCGAATGGAGTTTTTCGTGATTTTCTCGAAAACCAGTGCGGCGAACGCGGTCGAACCATTAAGGTAATACGTACGGAATGAAACGAGACACAAGGATCAATGGTCGTTTTTAGCGATTGGACGAATGTGTGTTCGGACGATGGTGCGGAAGGACTCTGAATACTCGCGGGACTTTGAAATATTTCGGAGCGAAAGGAGTTTTTCGTGATTTTCTCGAAAACCAGCGCGACGACCGCGGTCGAACCATTAAGGTAATACGTACGGAATGAAACGAGACACATGGATCAATGGTCGTCTTTAGCGATTGGACGAAATTGTGTTCGGACGATGGTGCGGAAGGAGTCTGAATACTCGCGGGACTTTGAAATATTTCTGAGCGAATGGAGTTCTTCGTGATTTTCTGGAAAACCAGCGCGACGACCGCGGTCGAACCATTAAGGTAATACGTACGGAATGCAACGAGACACAAGGATCAATGGTCGTTTTTAGCGATTGGACGAATGTGTGTTCGGACGATGGTGCGGAAGGACTCTGAATACTCGCGGGACTTTGAAATATTTCGGAGCGAATGGAGTTTTTCGTGATTTTCTCGAAAACCAGTGCGGCGAACGCGGTCGAACCATTAAGGTAATACGTACGGAATGAAACGAGACACAAGGATCAATGGTCGTTTTTAGCGATTGGACGAATGTGTGTTCGGACGATGGTGCGGAAGGACTCTGAATACTGGCGGGACTTTGAAATATTTCGGAGCGAATGGAGTTTTTCGTGATTTTCTCGAAAACCAGCGCGACGACCGCGGTCGAACCATTAAGGTAATACGTACGGAATGAAACGAGACACAAGGATCAATGGTCGTCTTTAGCGATTGGACGAAATTGTGTTCGGACGATGGTGCGGAAGGAGTCTGAATACTCGCGGGACTTTCTAATATTTCGGAGCGAATGGAGTTTTTCGTGATTTTCTCGAAAACCAGCGCGGCGAACGCGGTCGAACCATTAAGGTAATACGTACGGAATGAAACGAGACACATGGATCAATGGTCGTTTTTAGCGATTGGACGAATGTGTGTTCGGACGATGGTGCGGAAGGACTCTGAATACTCGCGGGACTTTGAAATATTTCGGAGCGAATGGAGTTTTTCGTGATTTTCTCGAAAACCAGCGCGACGACCGCGGTCGAACCATTAAAGTAATACGTACGGAATGCAACGAGACACAAGGATCAATGGTCGTCTTTAGCGATTGGACGAAATTGTGTTCGGACGATGGTGCGGAAGGAGTCTGAATACTCGCGGGACTTTCTAATATTTCGGAGCGAATGGAGTTTTTCGTGATTTTCTCGAAAACCAGCGCGGCGAACGCGGTCGAACCATTAAGGTAATACGTACGGAATGAAACGAGACACATGGATCAATGGTCGTTTTTACCGATTGGACGAATGTGTGTTCGGACGATGGTGCGGAAGGACTCTGAATACTCGCGGGACTTTGAAATATTTCGGAGCGAATGGAGTTTTTCGTGATTTTCTCGAAAACCAGCGCGACGACCGCGTTCGAACCATTATGGTAATACGTACGAAATGCAACGAGACACAAGGATCAATGGTCGGTTTTAGCGATTGGACGAATTTGTGTTCGGACGATGGTGCGGAGGGACTCTGAATACTCGCGGAACTTTGAAATATTTCGGAGCGAATGGAGTTTTTCGTGATTTTCTCGAAAACCAGCGCGACGACCGCGGTCGAACCATTAAGGTAATACGTACGGAATGCAACGAGACACAAGGATCAATGGTCGTTTTTAGCGATTGGACGAATGTGTGTTCGGACGATGGTGCGGAAGGACTCTGAATACTCGCGGGACTTTGAAATATTTCGGAGCGAATGGAGTTTTTCGTGATTTTCTCGAAAACCAGTGCGGCGAACGCGGTCGAACCATTAAGGTAATACGTACGGAATGAAACGAGACACAAGGATCAATGGTCGTTTTTAGCGATTGGACGAATGTGTGTTCGGACGATGGTGCGGAAGGACTCTGAATACTCGCGGGACTTTGAAATATTTCGGAGCGAATGGAGTTTTTCGTGATTTTCTCGAAAACCAGCGCGACGACCGCGGTCGAACCATTAAGGTAATACGTACGGAATGCAACGAGACACAAGGATCAATGGTCGTTTTTAGCGATTGAACGAATTTGTGTTCGGACGATGTTGCGGAAGGACTCTGAAAACTCGCGGGACTTTGAAATATTTCGGAGCGAATGGAGTTTTTCGTGATTTTCTCGAAAACCAGCGCGACGACCGCGGTCGAACCATTAAAGTAATACGTACGGAATGCAACGAGACACAAGGATCAATGGTCGTCTTTAGCGATTGGACGAAATTGTGTTCGGACGATGGTGCGGAAGGAGTCTGAATACTCGCGGGACTTTGAAATATTTCGGAGCGAATGGAGTTTTTCGTGATTTTCTCGAAAACCAGCGCGGCGAACGCGGTCGAACCATTAAGGTAATACGTACGGAATGAAACGAGACACATGGATCAATGGTCGTTTTTACCGATTGGACGAATGTGTGTTCGGACGATGGTGCGGAAGGACTCTGAATACTCGCGGGACTTTGAAATATTTCGGAGCGAATGGAGTTTTTCGTGATTTTCTCGAAAACCAGCGCGACGACCGCGTTCGAACCATTATGGTAATACGTACGAAATGCAACGAGACACAAGGATCAATGGTCGGTTTTAGCGATTGGACGAATTTGTGTTCGGACGATGGTGCGGAGGGACTCTGAATACTCGCGGAACTTTGAAATATTTCAGAGCGAATGGAGTTTTTCGTGATTTTCTCGAAAACCAGCGCGACGACCGCGGTCGAACCATTAAGGTAATACGTACGGAATGCAACGAGACACAAGGATCAATGGTCGTTTTTAGCGATTGGACGAATGTGTGTTCGGACGATGGTGCGGAAGGACTCTGAATACTCGCGGGACTTTGAAATATTTCGGAGCGAATGGAGTTTTTCGTGATTTTCTCGAAAACCAGTGCGGCGAACGCGGTCGAACCATTAAGGTAATACGTACGGAATGAAACGAGACACAAGGATCAATGGTCGTTTTTAGCGATTGGACGAATGTGTGTTCGGACGATGGTGCGGAAGGACTCTGAATACTCGCGGGACTTTGAAATATTTCGGAGCGAATGGAGTTTTTCGTGATTTTCTCGAAAACCAGCGCGACGACCGCGGTCGAACCATTAAGGTAATACGTACGGAATGAAACGAGACACATGGATCAATGGTCGTCTTTAGCGATTGGACGAAATTGTGTTCGGACGATGGTGCGGAAGGAGTCTGAATACTCGCGGGACTTTGAAATATTTCTGAGCGAATGGAGTTTTTCGTGATTTTCTCGAAAACCAGCGCGACGACCGCGTTCGAACCATTAAGATAATACGTACGGAATGCAACGAGACACAAGGATCAATGGTCGTCTTTAGCGATTGGACGAATTTGTGTTCGGACGATGGTGCGGAAGGACTCTGAATACACGCGGGACTTTGAAATATTTCGGAGCGAATGGAGTTTTTCGTGATTTTCTCGAAAACCAGCGCGACGACCGCGGTCGAACCATTAAGGTAATACGTACGGAATGAAACGAGACACATGGATCAATGGTCGTCTTTAGCGATTGGACGAAATTGTGTTCGGACGATGGTGCGGAAGGAGTCTGAATACTCGCGGGACTTTGAAATATTTCGGAGCGAATGGAGTTTTTCGTGATTTTCTCGAAAACCAGCGCGACGACCGCGGTCGAACCATTAAGGTAATACGTACGGAATGCAACGAGACACAAGGATCAATGGTCGTTTTTAGCGATTGAACGAATTTGTGTTCGGACGATGTTGCGGAAGGACTCTGAAAACTCGCGGGACTTTGAAATATTTCGGAGCGAATGGAGTTTTTCGTGATTTTCTCGAAAACCAGCGCGACGACCGCGGTCGAACCATTAAAGTAATACGTACGGAATGCAACGAGACACAAGGATCAATGGTCGTCTTTAGCGATTGGACGAAATTGTGTTCGGACGATGGTGCGGAAGGAGTCTGAATACTCGCGGGACTTTGAAATATTTCGGAGCGAATGGAGTTTTTCGTGATTTTCTCGAAAACCAGCGCGGCGAACGCGGTCGAACCATTAAGGTAATACGTACGGAATGAAACGAGACACATGGATCAATGGTCGTTTTTACCGATTGGACGAATGTGTGTTCGGACGATGGTGCGGAAGGACTCTGAATACTCGCGGGACTTTGAAATATTTCGGAGCGAATGGAGTTTTTCGTGATTTTCTCGAAAACCAGCGCGACGACCGCGTTCGAACCATTATGGTAATACGTACGAAATGCAACGAGACACAAGGATCAATGGTCGGTTTTAGCGATTGGACGAATTTGTGTTCGGACGATGGTGCGGAGGGACTCTGAATACTCGCGGAACTTTGAAATATTTCAGAGCGAATGGAGTTTTTCGTGATTTTCTCGAAAACCAGCGCGACGACCGCGGTCGAACCATTAAGGTAATACGTACGGAATGCAACGAGACACAAGGATCAATGGTCGTTTTTAGCGATTGGACGAATGTGTGTTCGGACGATGGTGCGGAAGGACTCTGAATACTCGCGGGACTTTGAAATATTTCGGAGCGAATGGAGTTTTTCGTGATTTTCTCGAAAACCAGTGCGGCGAACGCGGTCGAACCATTAAGGTAATACGTACGGAATGAAACGAGACACAAGGATCAATGGTCGTTTTTAGCGATTGGACGAATGTGTGTTCGGACGATGGTGCGGAAGGACTCTGAATACTCGCGGGACTTTGAAATATTTCGGAGCGAATGGAGTTTTTCGTGATTTTCTCGAAAACCAGCGCGACGACCGCGGTCGAACCATTAAGGTAATACGTACGGAATGAAACGAGACACATGGATCAATGGTCGTCTTTAGCGATTGGACGAAATTGTGTTCGGACGATGGTGCGGAAGGAGTCTGAATACTCGCGGGACTTTGAAATATTTCTGAGCGAATGGAGTTTTTCGTGATTTTCTCGAAAACCAGCGCGACGACCGCGTTCGAACCATTAAGATAATACGTACGGAATGCAACGAGACACAAGGATCAATGGTCGTCTTTAGCGATTGGACGAATTTGTGTTCGGACGATGGTGCGGAAGGACTCTGAATACACGCGGGACTTTGAAATATTTCGGAGCGAATGGAGTTTTTCGTGATTTTCTCGAAAACCAGCGCGACGACCGCGGTCGAACCATTAAGGTAATACGTACGGAATGAAACGAGACACATGGATCAATGGTCGTCTTTAGCGATTGGACGAAATTGTGTTCGGACGATGGTGCGGAAGGAGTCTGAATACTCGCGGGACTTTGAAATATTTCTGAGCGAATGGAGTTTTTCGTGATTTTCTCGAAAACCAGCGCGACGACCGCGTTCGAACCATTAAGATAATACGTACGGAATGCAACGAGACACAAGGATCAATGGTCGTCTTTAGCGATTGGACGAATTTGTGTTCGGACGATGGTGCGGAAGGACTCTGAATACACGCGGGACTTTGAAATATTTCGGAGCGAATGGAGTTTTTCGTGATTTTCTCGAAAACCAGCGCGACGACCGCGGTCGAACCATTAAAGTAATACGTACGGAATGCAACGAGACACAAGGATCAATGGTCGTCTTTAGCGATTGGACGAAATTGTGTTCGGACGATGGTGCGGAAGGAGTCTGAATACTCGCGGGACTTTCTAATATTTCGGAGCGAATGGAGTTTTTCGTGATTTTCTCGAAAACCAGCGCGACGACCGCGTTCGAACCATTATGGTAATACGTACGAAATGCAACGAGACACAAGGATCAATGGTCGGTTTTAGCGATTGGACGAATTTGTGTTCGGACGATGGTGCGGAGGGACTCTGAATACTCGCGGAACTTTGAAATATTTCAGAGCGAATGGAGTTTTTCGTGATTTTCTCGAAAACCAGCGCGACGACCGCGGGCGAACCATTAAGGTAATACGTACGGAATGCAACGAGACACAAGGATCAATGGTCGTTTTTAGCGATTGGACGAATGTGTGTTCGGACGATGGTGCGGAAGGACTCTGAATACTCGCGGGACTTTGAAATATTTCGGAGCGAATGGAGTTTTTCGTGATTTTCTCGAAAACCAGTGCGGCGAACGCGGTCGAACCATTAAGGTAATACGTACGGAATGAAACGAGACACAAGGATCAATGGTCGTTTTTAGCGATTGGACGAATGTGTGTTCGGACGATGGTGCGGAAGGACTCTGAATACTCGCGGGACTTTGAAATATTTCGGAGCGAATGGAGTTTTTCGTGATTTTCTCGAAAACCAGCGCGACGACCGCGGTCGAACCATTAAGGTAATACGTACGGAATGAAACGAGACACATGGATCAATGGTCGTCTTTAGCGATTGGACGAAATTGTGTTCGGACGATGGTGCGGAAGGAGTCTGAATACTCGCGGGACTTTGAAATATTTCTGAGCGAATGGAGTTTTTCGTGATTTTCTCGAAAACCAGCGCGACGACCGCGTTCGAACCATTAAGATAATACGTACGGAATGCAACGAGACACAAGGATCAATGGTCGTCTTTAGCGATTGGACGAATTTGTGTTCGGACGATGGTGCGGAAGGACTCTGAATACACGCGGGACTTTGAAATATTTCGGAGCGAATGGAGTTTTTCGTGATTTTCTCGAAAACCAGCGCGACGACCGCGGTCGAACCATTAAAGTAATACGTACGGAATGCAACGAGACACAAGGATCAATGGTCGTCTTTAGCGATTGGACGAAATTGTGTTCGGACGATGGTGCGGAAGGAGTCTGAATACTCGCGGGACTTTCTAATATTTCGGAGCGAATGGAGTTTTTCGTGATTTTCTCGAAAACCAGCGCGGCGAACGCGGTCGAACCATTAAGGTAATACGTACGGAATGAAACGAGACACATGGATCAATGGTCGTTTTTACCGATTGGACGAATGTGTGTTCGGACGATGGTGCGGAAGGACTCTGAATACTCGCGGGACTTTGAAATATTTCGGAGCGAATGGAGCTTTTCGTGATTTTCTCGAAAACCAGCGCGACGAACGCGGTCGAACCATTAAGGTAATACGTACGGAATGCAACGAGACACAAGGATCAATGGTCGTTTTTAGCGATTGGACGAATTTGTGTTCGGACGATGGTGCGGAAGGAGTCTGAATACTCGCGGGACTTTGAAATATTTCGGAGCGAATGGAGTTTTTCGTGATTTTCTCGAAAACCAGCGCGGCGAACGCGGTCGAACCATTAAGGTAATACGTACGGAATGAAACGAGACACATGGATCAATGGTCGTTTTTACCGATTGGACGAATGTGTGTTCGGACGATGGTGCGGAAGGACTCTGAATACTCGCGGGACTTTGAAATATTTCGGAGCGAATGGAGTTTTTCGTGATTTTCTCGAAAACCAGCGCGACGACCGCGTTCGAACCATTATGGTAATACGTACGAAATGCAACGAGACACAAGGATCAATGGTCGGTTTTAGCGATTGGACGAATGTGTGTTCGGACGATGGTGCGGAAGGACTCTGAATACTCGCGGGACTTTGAAATATTTCGGAGCGAATGGAGTTTTTCGTGATTTTCTCGAAAACCAGTGCGGCGAACGCGGTCGAACCATTAAGGTAATACGTACGGAATGAAACGAGACACAAGGATCAATGGTCGTTTTTAGCGATTGGACGAATGTGTGTTCGGACGATGGTGCGGAAGGACTCTGAATACTCGCGGGACTTTGAAATATTTCGGAGCGAATGGAGTTTTTCGTGATTTTCTCGAAAACCAGCGCGACGACCGCGGTCGAACCATTAAGGTAATACGTACGGAATGCAACGAGACACAAGGATCAATGGTCGTCTTTAGCGATTGGACGAAATTGTGTTCGGACGATGGTGCGGAAGGAGTCTGAATACTCGCGGGACTTTGAAATATTTCGGAGCGAATGGAGTTTTTCGTGATTTTCTCGAAAACCAGCGCGACGACCGCGGTCGAACCATTAAGGTAATACGTACGGAATGCAACGAGACACAAGGATCAATGGTCGTTTTTAGCGATTGGACGAATGTGTGTTCGGACGATGGTGCGGAAGGACTCTGAATACTCGCGGGACTTTGAAATATTTCGGAGCGAATGGAGCTTTTCGTGATTTTCTCGAAAACCAGCGCGACGAACGCGGTCGAACCATTAAGGTAATACGTACGGAATGCAACGAGACACAAGGATCAATGGTCGTTTTTAGCGATTGGACGAATTTGTGTTCGGACGATGGTGCGGAAGGAGTCTGAATACTCGCGGGACTTTGAAATATTTCGGAGCGAATGGAGTTTTTCGTGATTTTCTCGAAAACCAGCGCGGCGAACGCGGTCGAACCATTAAGGTAATACGTACGGAATGAAACGAGACACATGGATCAATGGTCGTTTTTACCGATTGGACGAATGTGTGTTCGGACGATGGTGCGGAAGGACTCTGAATACTCGCGGGACTGAAATATTTCGGAGCGAATGGAGTTTTTCGTGATTTTCTCGAAAACCAGCGCGACGACCGCGTTCGAACCATTAAGGTAATACGTACGGAATGCAACGAGACACAAGGATCAATGGTCGTCTTTAGCGATTGGACGAAATTGTGTTCGGACGATGGTGCGGAAGGAGTCTGAATACTCGCGGGACTTTCTAATATTTCGGAGCGAATGGAGTTTTTCGTGATTTTCTCGAAAACCAGCGCGGCGAACGCGGTCGAACCATTAAGGTAATACGTACGGAATGAAACGAGACACATGGATCAATGGTCGTTTTTACCGATTGGACGAATGTGTGTTCGGACGATGGTGCGGAAGGACTCTGAATACTCGCGGGACTTTGAAATATTTCGGAGCGAATGGAGTTTTTCGTGATTTTCTCGAAAACCAGCGCGACGACCGCGTTCGAACCATTATGGTAATACGTACGAAATGCAACGAGACACAAGGATCAATGGTCGGTTTTAGCGATTGGACGAATTTGTGTTCGGACGATGGTGCGGAAAGACTCTGAATACTCGCGGGACTTTGAAATATTTCGGAGCGAATGGAATTTTTCGTGATTTTCTCGAAAACCAGCGCGACGACCGCGTTCGAACCATTATGGTAATACGTACGAAATGCAACGAGACACAAGGATCAATGGTCGGTTTTAGCGATTGGACGAATTTGTGTTCGGACGATGGTGCGGAGGGACTCTGAATACTCGCGGAACTTTGAAATATTTCGGAGCGAATGGAGTTTTTCGTGATTTTCTCGAAAACCAGCGCGACGACCGCGGTCGAACCATTAAGGTAATACGTACGGAATGCAACGAGACACAAGGATCAATGGTCGTTTTTAGCGATTGGACGAATGTGTGTTCGGACGATGGTGCGGAAGGACTCTGAATACTCGCGGGACTTTGAAATATTTCGGAGCGAATGGAGTATTTCGTGATTTTCTCGAAAGCCAGTGCGGCGAACGCGGTCGAACCATTAAGGTAATACGTACGGAATGAAACGAGACACAAGGATCAATGGTCGTTTTTAGCGATTGGACGAATGTGTGTTCGGACGATGGTGCGGAAGGACTCTGAATACTCGCGGGACTTTGAAATATTTCGGAGCGAATGGAGTTTTTCGTGATTTTCTCGAAAACCAGCGCGACGACCGCGGTCGAACCATTAAGGTAATACGTACGGAATGCAACGAGACACAAGGATCAATGGTCGTTTTTAGCGATTGAACGAATTTGTGTTCGGACGATGTTGCGGAAGGACTCTGAAAACTCGCGGGACTTTGAAATATTTCGGAGCGAATGGAGTTTTTCGTGATTTTCTCGAAAACCAGCGCGACGACCGCGGTCGAACCATTAAAGTAATACGTACGGAATGCAACGAGACACAAGGATCAATGGTCGTCTTTAGCGATTGGACGAAATTGTGTTCGGACGATGGTGCGGAAGGAGTCTGAATACTCGCGGGACTTTGAAATATTTCGGAGCGAATGGAGTTTTTCGTGATTTTCTCGAAAACCAGCGCGGCGAACGCGGTCGAACCATTAAGGTAATACGTACGGAATGAAACGAGACACATGGATCAATGGTCGTTTTTACCGATTGGACGAATGTGTGTTCGGACGATGGTGCGGAAGGACTCTGAATACTCGCGGGACTTTGAAATATTTCGGAGCGAATGGAGTTTTTCGTGATTTTCTCGAAAACCAGCGCGACGACCGCGTTCGAACCATTATGGTAATACGTACGAAATGCAACGAGACACAAGGATCAATGGTCGTCTTTAGCGATTGGACGAAATTGTGTTCGGACGATGGTGCGGAAGGAGTCTGAATACTCGCGGGACTTTGAAATATTTCGGAGCGAATGGAGTTTTTCGTGATTTTCTCGAAAACCAGCGCGGCGAACGCGGTCGAACCATTAAGGTAATACGTACGGAATGAAACGAGACACATGGATCAATGGTCGTTTTTACCGATTGGACGAATGTGTGTTCGGACGATGGTGCGGAAGGACTCTGAATACTCGCGGGACTTTGAAATATTTCGGAGCGAATGGAGTTTTTCGTGATTTTCTCGAAAACCAGCGCGACGACCGCGTTCGAACCATTATGGTAATACGTACGAAATGCAACGAGACACAAGGATCAATGGTCGGTTTTAGCGATTGGACGAATTTGTGTTCGGACGATGGTGCGGAGGGACTCTGAATACTCGCGGAACTTTGAAATATTTCAGAGCGAATGGAGTTTTTCGTGATTTTCTCGAAAACCAGCGCGACGACCGCGGTCGAACCATTAAGGTAATACGTACGGAATGCAACGAGACACAAGGATCAATGGTCGTTTTTAGCGATTGGACGAATGTGTGTTCGGACGATGGTGCGGAAGGACTCTGAATACTCGCGGGACTTTGAAATATTTCGGAGCGAATGGAGTTTTTCGTGATTTTCTCGAAAACCAGCGCGACGACCGCGGTCGAACCATTAAAGTAATACGTACGGAATGCAACGAGACACAAGGATCAATGGTCGTCTTTAGCGATTGGACGAAATTGTGTTCGGACGATGGTGCGGAAGGAGTCTGAATACTCGCGGGACTTTCTAATATTTCGGAGCGAATGGAGTTTTTCGTGATTTTCTCGAAAACCAGTGCGGCGAACGCGGTCGAACCATTAAGGTAATACGTACGGAATGAAACGAGACACAAGGATCAATGGTCGTTTTTAGCGATTGGACGAATGTGTGTTCGGACGATGGTGCGGAAGGACTCTGAATACTCGCGGGACTTTGAAATATTTCGGAGCGAATGGAGTTTTTCGTGATTTTCTCGAAAACCAGCGCGACGACCGCGGTCGAACCATTAAGGTAATACGTACGGAATGAAACGAGACACATGGATCAATGGTCGTCTTTAGCGATTGGACGAAATTGTGTTCGGACGATGGTGCGGAAGGAGTCTGAATACTCGCGGGACTTTGAAATATTTCTGAGCGAATGGAGTTTTTCGTGATTTTCTCGAAAACCAGCGCGACGACCGCGTTCGAACCATTAAGATAATACGTACGGAATGCAACGAGACACAAGGATCAATGGTCGTCTTTAGCGATTGGACGAATTTGTGTTCGGACGATGGTGCGGAAGGACTCTGAATACTCGCGGGACTTTGAAATATTTCGGAGCGAATGGAGTTTTTCGTGATTTTCTCGAAAACCAGCGCGACGACCGCGGTCGAACCATTAAAGTAATACGTACGGAATGCAACGAGACACAAGGATCAATGGTCGTCTTTAGCGATTGGACGAAATTGTGTTCGGACGATGGTGCGGAAGGAGTCTGAATACTCGCGGGACTTTCTAATATTTCGGAGCGAATGGAGTTTTTCGTGATTTTCTCGAAAACCAGCGCGGCGAACGCGGTCGAACCATTAAGGTAATACGTACGGAATGAAACGAGACACATGGATCAATGGTCGTTTTTACCGATTGGACGAATGTGTGTTCGGACGATGGTGCGGAAGGACTCTGAATACTCGCGGGACTTTGAAATATTTCGGAGCGAATGGAGTTTTTCGTGATTTTCTCGAAAACCAGCGCGACGACCGCGTTCGAACCATTATGGTAATACGTACGAAATGCAACGAGACACAAGGATCAATGGTCGTTTTTAGCGATTGAACGAATTTGTGTTCGGACGATGTTGCGGAAGGACTCTGAAAACTCGCGGGACTTTGAAATATTTCGGAGCGAATGGAGCTTTTCGTGATTTTCTCGAAAACCAGCGCGACGAACGCGGTCGAACCATTAAGGTAATACGTACGGAATGCAACGAGACACAAGGATCAATGGTCGTTTTTAGCGATTGGACGAATTTGTGTTCGGACGATGGTGCGGAAGGACTCTGAATACTCGCGGGACTGAAATATTTCGGAGCGAATGGAGTTTTTCGTGATTTTCTCGAAAACCAGCGCGACGACCGCGTTCGAACCATTAAGGTAATACGTACGGAATGAAACGAGACACATGGATCAATGGTCGTTTTTAGCGATTGGACGAAATTGTGTTCGGACGATGGTGCGGAAGGAGTCTGAATACTCGCGGGACTTTGAAATATTTCGGAGCGAATGGAGTTTTTCGTGATTTTCTCGAAAACCAGCGCGGCGAACGCGGTCGAACCATTAAGGTAATACGTACGGAATGAAACGAGACACATGGATCAATGGTCGTTTTTACCGATTGGACGAATGTGTGTTCGGACGATGGTGCGGAAGGACTCTGAATACTCGCGGGACTGAAATATTTCGGAGCGAATGGAGTTTTTCGTGATTTTCTCGAAAACCAGCGCGACGAACGCGGTCGAACCATTAAGGTAATACGTACGGAATGCAACGAGACACAAGGATCAATGGTCGTTTTTAGCGATTGGACGAATTTGTGTTCGGACGATGGTGCGGAAGGACTCTGAATACTCGCGGGACTTTGAAATATTTCGGAGCGAATGGAGTTTTTCGTGATTTTCTCGAAAACCAGCGCGACGACCGCGTTCGAACCATTAAGGTAATACGTACGGAATGAAACGAGACACATGGATCAATGGTCGTTTTTAGCGATTGGACGAAATTGTGTTCGGACGATGGTGCGGAAGGAGTCTGAATACTCGCGGGACTTTGAAATATTTCGGAGCGAATGGAGTTTTTCGTGATTTTCTCGAAAACCAGCGCGGGGAACGCGGTCGAACCATTAAGGTAATACGTACGGAATGCAACGAGACACAAGGATCAATGGTCGTTTTTAGCGATTGGACGAATGTGTGTTCGGACGATGGTGCGGAAGGACTCTGAATACTCGCGGGACTTTGAAATATTTCGGAGCGAATGGAGTTTTTCGTGATTTTCTCGAAAACCAGTGCGGCGAACGCGGTCGAACCATTAAGGTAATACGTACGGAATGAAACGAGACACAAGGATCAATGGTCGTTTTTAGCGATTGGACGAATGTGTGTTCGGACGATGGTGCGGAAGGACTCTGAATACTCGCGGGACTTTGAAATATTTCGGAGCGAATGGAGTTTTTCGTGATTTTCTCGAAAACCAGCGCGACGACCGCGTTCGAACCATTAAGGTAATACGTACGGAATGAAACGAGACACAAGGATCAATGGTCGTTTTTAGCGATTGGACGAATTTGTGTTCGGACGATGGTGCGGAAGGACTCTGAATACTCGCGGGACTTTGAAATATTTCGGAGCGAATGGAATTTTTCGTGATTTTCTCGAAAACCAGCGCGACGACCGCGTTCGAACCATTATGGTAATACGTACGAAATGCAACGAGACACAAGGATCAATGGTCGGTTTTAGCGATTGGACGAATTTGTGTTCGGACGATGGTGCGGAGGGACTCTGAATACTCGCGGAACTTTGAAATATTTCGGAGCGAATGGAGTTTTTCGTAATTTTCTCGAAAACCAGCGCGACGACCGCGGTCGAACCATTAAGGTAATACGTACGGAATGCAACGAGACACAAGGATCAATGGTCGTTTTTAGCGATTGGACGAATGTGTGTTCGGACGATGGTGCGGAAGGACTCTGAATACTCGCGGGACTTTGAAATATTTCGGAGCGAATGGAGTTTTTCGTGATTTTCTCGAAAACCAGTGCGGCGAACGCGGTCGAATCATTAAGGTAATACGTACGGAATGAAACGAGACACAAGGATCAATGGTCGTTTTTAGCGATTGGACGAATGTGTGTTCGGACGATGGTGCGGAAGGACTCTGAATACTCGCGGGACTTTGAAATATTTCGGAGCGAATGGAGTTTTTCGTGATTTTCTCGAAAACCAGCGCGACGACCGCGGTCGAACCATTAAGGTAATACGTACGGAATGCAACGAGACACAAGGATCAATGGTCGTTTTTAGCGATTGAACGAATTTGTGTTCGGACGATGTTGCGGAAGGACTCTGAAAACTCGCGGGACTTTGAAATATTTCGGAGCGAATGGAGTTTTTCGTGATTTTCTCGAAAACCAGCGCGACGACCGCGGTCGAACCATTAAAGTAATACGTACGGAATGCAACGAGACACAAGGATCAATGGTCGTCTTTAGCGATTGGACGAAATTGTGTTCGGACGATGGTGCGGAAGGAGTCTGAATACTCGCGGGACTTTGAAATATTTCGGAGCGAATGGAGTTTTTCGTGATTTTCTCGAAAACCAGCGCGGCGAACGCGGTCGAACCATTAAGGTAATACGTACGGAATGAAACGAGACACAAGGATCAATGGTCGTTTTTAGCGATTGGACGAATGTGTGTTCGGACGATGGTGCGGAAGGACTCTGAATACTCGCGGGACTTTGAAATATTTCGGAGCGAATGGAGTTTTTCGTGATTTTCTCGAAAACCAGCGCGACGACCGCGGTCGAACCATTAAGGTAATACGTACGGAATGAAACGAGACACAAGGATCAATGGTCGTCTTTAGCGATTGGACGAAATTGTGTTCGGACGATGGTGCGGAAGGAGTCTGAATACTCGCGGGACTTTCTAATATTTCGGAGCGAATGGAGTTTTTCGTGATTTTCTCGAAAACCAGCGCGGCGAACGCGGTCGAACCATTAAGGTAATACGTACGGAATGAAACGAGACACATGGATCAATGGTCGTTTTTAGCGATTGGACGAATGTGTGTTCGGACGATGGTGCGGAAGGACTCTGAATACTCGCGGGACTTTGAAATATTTCGGAGCGAATGGAGTTTTTCGTGATTTTCTCGAAAACCAGCGCGACGACCGCGGTCGAACCATTAAAGTAATACGTACGGAATGCAACGAGACACAAGGATCAATGGTCGTCTTTAGCGATTGGACGAAATTGTGTTCGGACGATGGTGCGGAAGGAGTCTGAATACTCGCGGGACTTTCTAATATTTCGGAGCGAATGGAGTTTTTCGTGATTTTCTCGAAAACCAGCGCGGCGAACGCGGTCGAACCATTAAGGTAATACGTACGGAATGAAACGAGACACATGGATCAATGGTCGTTTTTACCGATTGGACGAATGTGTGTTCGGACGATGGTGCGGAAGGACTCTGAATACTCGCGGGACTTTGAAATATTTCGGAGCGAATGGAGTTTTTCGTGATTTTCTCGAAAACCAGCGCGACGACCGCGGTCGAACCATTAAGGTAATACGTACGGAATGCAACGAGACACAAGGATCAATGGTCGTTTTTAGCGATTGGACGAATGTGTGTTCGGACGATGGTGCGGAAGGACTCTGAATACTCGCGGGACTTTGAAATATTTCGGAGCGAATGGAGTTTTTCGTGATTTTCTCGAAAACCAGTGCGGCGAACGCGGTCGAACCATTAAGGTAATACGTACGGAATGAAACGAGACACAAGGATCAATGGTCGTTTTTAGCGATTGGACGAATGTGTGTTCGGACGATGGTGCGGAAGGACTCTGAATACTCGCGGGACTTTGAAATATTTCGGAGCGAATGGAGTTTTTCGTGATTTTCTCGAAAACCAGCGCGACGACCGCGGTCGAACCATTAAGGTAATACGTACGGAATGCAACGAGACACAAGGATCAATGGTCGTTTTTAGCGATTGGACGAATGTGTGTTCGGACGATGGTGCGGAAGGACTCTGAATACTCGCGGGACTTTGAAATATTTCGGAGCGAATGGAGCTTTTCGTGATTTTCTCGAAAACCAGCGCGACGAACGCGGTCGAACCATTAAGGTAATACGTACGGAATGCAACGAGACACAAGGATCAATGGTCGTTTTTAGCGATTGGACGAATTTGTGTTCGGACGATGGTGCGGAAGGAGTCTGAATACTCGCGGGACTTTGAAATATTTCGGAGCGAATGGAGTTTTTCGTGATTTTCTCGAAAACCAGCGCGGCGAACGCGGTCGAACCATTAAGGTAATACGTACGGAATGAACCGAGACACATGGATCAATGGTCGTTTTTACCGATTGGACGAATGTGTGTTCGGACGATGGTGCGGAAGGACTCTGAATACTCGCGGGACTTTGAAATATTTCGGAGCGAATGGAGTTTTTCGTGATTTTCTCGAAAACCAGCGCGGCGAACGCGGTCGAACCATTAAGGTAATACGTACGGAATGAAACGAGACACATGGATCAATGGTCGTCTTTAGCGATTGGACGAAATTGTGTTCGGACGATGGTGCGGAAGGAGTCTGAATACTCGCGGGACTTTGAAATATTTCGGAGCGAATGGAGTTTTTCGTGATTTTCTCGAAAACCAGCGCGGCGAACGCGGTCGAACCATTAAGGTAATACGTACGGAATGAAACGAGACACATGGATCAATGGTCGTTTTTACCGATTGGACGAATGTGTGTTCGGACGATGGTGCGGAAGGACTCTGAATACTCGCGGGACTTTGAAATATTTCGGAGCGAATGGAGTTTTTCGTGATTTTCTCGAAAACCAGCGCGACGACCGCGTTCGAACCATTATGGTAATACGTACGAAATGCAACGAGACACAAGGATCAATGGTCGGTTTTAGCGATTGGACGAATGTGTGTTCGGACGATGGTGCGGAAGGACTCTGAATACTCGCGGGACTTTGAAATATTTCGGAGCGAATGGAGTTTTTCGTGATTTTCTCGAAAACCAGTGCGGCGAACGCGGTCGAACCATTAAGGTAATACGTACGGAATGAAACGAGACACAAGGATCAATGGTCGTTTTTAGCGATTGGACGAATGTGTGTTCGGACGATGGTGCGGAAGGACTCTGAATACTCGCGGGACTTTGAAATATTTCGGAGCGAATGGAGTTTTTCGTGATTTTCTCGAAAACCAGCGCGACGACCGCGGTCGAACCATTAAGGTAATACGTACGGAATGCAACGAGACACAAGGATCAATGGTCGTCTTTAGCGATTGGACGAAATTGTGTTCGGACGATGGTGCGGAAGGAGTCTGAATACTCGCGGGACTTTGAAATATTTCGGAGCGAATGGAGTTTTTCGTGATTTTCTCGAAAACCAGCGCGACGACCGCGGTCGAACCATTAAGGTAATACGTACGGAATGCAACGAGACACAAGGATCAATGGTCGTTTTTAGCGATTGGACGAATGTGTGTTCGGACGATGGTGCGGAAGGACTCTGAATACTCGCGGGACTTTGAAATATTTCGGAGCGAATGGAGCTTTTCGTGATTTTCTCGAAAACCAGCGCGACGAACGCGGTCGAACCATTAAGGTAATACGTACGGAATGCAACGAGACACAAGGATCAATGGTCGTTTTTAGCGATTGGACGAATTTGTGTTCGGACGATGGTGCGGAAGGAGTCTGAATACTCGCGGGACTTTGAAATATTTCGGAGCGAATGGAGTTTTTCGTGATTTTCTCGAAAACCAGCGCGGCGAACGCGGTCGAACCATTAAGGTAATACGTACGGAATGAAACGAGACACATGGATCAATGGTCGTTTTTACCGATTGGACGAATGTGTGTTCGGACGATGGTGCGGAAGGACTCTGAATACTCGCGGGACTTTGAAATATTTCGGAGCGAATGGAGTTTTTCGTGATTTTCTCGAAAACCAGCGCGACGACCGCGTTCGAACCATTATGGTAATACGTACGAAATGCAACGAGACACAAGGATCAATGGTCGGTTTTAGCGATTGGACGAATGTGTGTTCGGACGATGGTGCGGAAGGACTCTGAATACTCGCGGGACTTTGAAATATTTCGGAGCGAATGGAGTTTTTCGTGATTTTCTCGAAAACCAGTGCGGCGAACGCGGTCGAACCATTAAGGTAATACGTACGGAATGAAACGAGACACAAGGATCAATGGTCGTTTTTAGCGATTGGACGAATGTGTGTTCGGACGATGGTGCGGAAGGACTCTGAATACTCGCGGGACTTTGAAATATTTCGGAGCGAATGGAGTTTTTCGTGATTTTCTCGAAAACCAGCGCGACGACCGCGGTCGAACCATTAAGGTAATACGTACGGAATGCAACGAGACACAAGGATCAATGGTCGTCTTTAGCGATTGGACGAAATTGTGTTCGGACGATGGTGCGGAAGGAGTCTGAATACTCGCGGGACTTTGAAATATTTCGGAGCGAATGGAGTTTTTCGTGATTTTCTCGAAAACCAGCGCGACGACCGCGGTCGAACCATTAAGGTAATACGTACGGAATGCAACGAGACACAAGGATCAATGGTCGTTTTTAGCGATTGGACGAATGTGTGTTCGGACGATGGTGCGGAAGGACTCTGAATACTCGCGGGACTTTGAAATATTTCGGAGCGAATGGAGCTTTTCGTGATTTTCTCGAAAACCAGCGCGACGAACGCGGTCGAACCATTAAGGTAATACGTACGGAATGCAACGAGACACAAGGATCAATGGTCGTTTTTAGCGATTGGACGAATTTGTGTTCGGACGATGGTGCGGAAGGAGTCTGAATACTCGCGGGACTTTGAAATATTTCGGAGCGAATGGAGTTTTTCGTGATTTTCTCGAAAACCAGCGCGGCGAACGCGGTCGAACCATTAAGGTAATACGTACGGAATGAAACGAGACACATGGATCAATGGTCGTTTTTACCGATTGGACGAATGTGTGTTCGGACGATGGTGCGGAAGGACTCTGAATACTCGCGGGACTGAAATATTTCGGAGCGAATGGAGTTTTTCGTGATTTTCTCGAAAACCAGCGCGACGACCGCGTTCGAACCATTAAGGTAATACGTACGGAATGCAACGAGACACAAGGATCAATGGTCGTCTTTAGCGATTGGACGAAATTGTGTTCGGACGATGGTGCGGAAGGAGTCTGAATACTCGCGGGACTTTCTAATATTTCGGAGCGAATGGAGTTTTTCGTGATTTTCTCGAAAACCAGCGCGGCGAACGCGGTCGAACCATTAAGGTAATACGTACGGAATGAAACGAGACACATGGATCAATGGTCGTTTTTACCGATTGGACGAATGTGTGTTCGGACGATGGTGCGGAAGGACTCTGAATACTCGCGGGACTTTGAAATATTTCGGAGCGAATGGAGTTTTTCGTGATTTTCTCGAAAACCAGCGCGACGACCGCGTTCGAACCATTATGGTAATACGTACGAAATGCAACGAGACACAAGGATCAATGGTCGGTTTTAGCGATTGGACGAATTTGTGTTCGGACGATGGTGCGGAAAGACTCTGAATACTCGCGGGACTTTGAAATATTTCGGAGCGAATGGAATTTTTCGTGATTTTCTCGAAAACCAGCGCGACGACCGCGTTCGAACCATTATGGTAATACGTACGAAATGCAACGAGACACAAGGATCAATGGTCGGTTTTAGCGATTGGACGAATTTGTGTTCGGACGATGGTGCGGAGGGACTCTGAATACTCGCGGAACTTTGAAATATTTCGGAGCGAATGGAGTTTTTCGTGATTTTCTCGAAAACCAGCGCGACGACCGCGGTCGAACCATTAAGGTAATACGTACGGAATGCAACGAGACACAAGGATCAATGGTCGTTTTTAGCGATTGGACGAATGTGTGTTCGGACGATGGTGCGGAAGGACTCTGAATACTCGCGGGACTTTGAAATATTTCGGAGCGAATGGAGTATTTCGTGATTTTCTCGAAAGCCAGTGCGGCGAACGCGGTCGAACCATTAAGGTAATACGTACGGAATGAAACGAGACACAAGGATCAATGGTCGTTTTTAGCGATTGGACGAATGTGTGTTCGGACGATGGTGCGGAAGGACTCTGAATACTCGCGGGACTTTGAAATATTTCGGAGCGAATGGAGTTTTTCGTGATTTTCTCGAAAACCAGCGCGACGACCGCGGTCGAACCATTAAGGTAATACGTACGGAATGCAACGAGACACAAGGATCAATGGTCGTTTTTAGCGATTGAACGAATTTGTGTTCGGACGATGTTGCGGAAGGACTCTGAAAACTCGCGGGACTTTGAAATATTTCGGAGCGAATGGAGTTTTTCGTGATTTTCTCGAAAACCAGCGCGACGACCGCGGTCGAACCATTAAAGTAATACGTACGGAATGCAACGAGACACAAGGATCAATGGTCGTCTTTAGCGATTGGACGAAATTGTGTTCGGACGATGGTGCGGAAGGAGTCTGAATACTCGCGGGACTTTGAAATATTTCGGAGCGAATGGAGTTTTTCGTGATTTTCTCGAAAACCAGCGCGGCGAACGCGGTCGAACCATTAAGGTAATACGTACGGAATGAAACGAGACACATGGATCAATGGTCGTTTTTACCGATTGGACGAATGTGTGTTCGGACGATGGTGCGGAAGGACTCTGAATACTCGCGGGACTTTGAAATATTTCGGAGCGAATGGAGTTTTTCGTGATTTTCTCGAAAACCAGCGCGACGACCGCGTTCGAACCATTATGGTAATACGTACGAAATGCAACGAGACACAAGGATCAATGGTCGTCTTTAGCGATTGGACGAAATTGTGTTCGGACGATGGTGCGGAAGGAGTCTGAATACTCGCGGGACTTTGAAATATTTCGGAGCGAATGGAGTTTTTCGTGATTTTCTCGAAAACCAGCGCGGCGAACGCGGTCGAACCATTAAGGTAATACGTACGGAATGAAACGAGACACATGGATCAATGGTCGTTTTTACCGATTGGACGAATGTGTGTTCGGACGATGGTGCGGAAGGACTCTGAATACTCGCGGGACTTTGAAATATTTCGGAGCGAATGGAGTTTTTCGTGATTTTCTCGAAAACCAGCGCGACGACCGCGTTCGAACCATTATGGTAATACGTACGAAATGCAACGAGACACAAGGATCAATGGTCGGTTTTAGCGATTGGACGAATTTGTGTTCGGACGATGGTGCGGAGGGACTCTGAATACTCGCGGAACTTTGAAATATTTCAGAGCGAATGGAGTTTTTCGTGATTTTCTCGAAAACCAGCGCGACGACCGCGGTCGAACCATTAAGGTAATACGTACGGAATGCAACGAGACACAAGGATCAATGGTCGTTTTTAGCGATTGGACGAATGTGTGTTCGGACGATGGTGCGGAAGGACTCTGAATACTCGCGGGACTTTGAAATATTTCGGAGCGAATGGAGTTTTTCGTGATTTTCTCGAAAACCAGTGCGGCGAACGCGGTCGAACCATTAAGGTAATACGTACGGAATGAAACGAGACACAAGGATCAATGGTCGTTTTTAGCGATTGGACGAATGTGTGTTCGGACGATGGTGCGGAAGGACTCTGAATACTCGCGGGACTTTGAAATATTTCGGAGCGAATGGAGTTTTTCGTGATTTTCTCGAAAACCAGCGCGACGACCGCGGTCGAACCATTAAGGTAATACGTACGGAATGAAACGAGACACATGGATCAATGGTCGTCTTTAGCGATTGGACGAAATTGTGTTCGGACGATGGTGCGGAAGGAGTCTGAATACTCGCGGGACTTTGAAATATTTCTGAGCGAATGGAGTTTTTCGTGATTTTCTCGAAAACCAGCGCGACGACCGCGTTCGAACCATTAAGATAATACGTACGGAATGCAACGAGACACAAGGATCAATGGTCGTCTTTAGCGATTGGACGAATTTGTGTTCGGACGATGGTGCGGAAGGACTCTGAATACTCGCGGGACTTTGAAATATTTCGGAGCGAATGGAGTTTTTCGTGATTTTCTCGAAAACCAGCGCGACGACCGCGGTCGAACCATTAAAGTAATACGTACGGAATGCAACGAGACACAAGGATCAATGGTCGTCTTTAGCGATTGGACGAAATTGTGTTCGGACGATGGTGCGGAAGGAGTCTGAATACTCGCGGGACTTTCTAATATTTCGGAGCGAATGGAGTTTTTCGTGATTTTCTCGAAAACCAGCGCGGCGAACGCGGTCGAACCATTAAGGTAATACGTACGGAATGAAACGAGACACATGGATCAATGGTCGTTTTTACCGATTGGACGAATGTGTGTTCGGACGATGGTGCGGAAGGACTCTGAATACTCGCGGGACTTTGAAATATTTCGGAGCGAATGGAGTTTTTCGTGATTTTCTCGAAAACCAGCGCGACGACCGCGTTCGAACCATTATGGTAATACGTACGAAATGCAACGAGACACAAGGATCAATGGTCGTTTTTAGCGATTGAACGAATTTGTGTTCGGACGATGTTGCGGAAGGACTCTGAAAACTCGCGGGACTTTGAAATATTTCGGAGCGAATGGAGTTTTTCGTGATTTTCTCGAAAACCAGCGCGACGACCGCGGTCGAACCATTAAAGTAATACGTACGGAATGAAACGAGACACATGGATCAATGGTCGTTTTTACCGATTGGACGAATGTGTGTTCGGACGATGGTGCGGAAGGACTCTGAATACTCGCGGGACTTTGAAATATTTCGGAGCGAATGGAGTTTTTCGTGATTTTCTCGAAAACCAGCGCGACGACCGCGGTCGAACCATTAAGGTAATACGTACGGAATGCAACGAGACACAAGGATCAATGGTCGTTTTTAGCGATTGGACGAATGTGTGTTCGGACGATGGTGCGGAAGGACTCTGAATACTCGCGGGACTTTGAAATATTTCGGAGCGAATGGAGTTTTTCGTGATTTTCTCGAAAACCAGTGCGGCGAACGCGGTCGAACCATTAAGGTAATACGTACGGAATGAAACGAGACACAAGGATCAATGGTCGTTTTTAGCGATTGGACGAATGTGTGTTCGGACGATGGTGCGGAAGGACTCTGAATACTCGCGGGACTTTGAAATATTTCGGAGCGAATGGAGTTTTTCGTGATTTTCTCGAAAACCAGCGCGACGACCGCGGTCGAACCATTAAGGTAATACGTACGGAATGCAACGAGACACAAGGATCAATGGTCGTTTTTAGCGATTGAACGAATTTGTGTTCGGACGATGTTGCGGAAGGACTCTGAAAACTCGCGGGACTTTGAAATATTTCGGAGCGAATGGAGTTTTTCGTGATTTTCTCGAAAACCAGCGCGACGACCGCGGTCGAACCATTATGGTAATACGTACGGAATGAAACGAGACACATGGATCAATGGTCGTCTTTAGCGATTGGACGAAATTGTGTTCGGACGATGGTGCGGAAGGAGTCTGAATACTCGCGGGACTTTGAAATATTTCTGAGCGAATGGAGTTTTTCGTGATTTTCTCGAAAACCAGCGCGACGACCGCGTTCGAACCATTAAGATAATACGTACGGAATGCAACGAGACACAAGGATCAATGGTCGTCTTTAGCGATTGGACGAATTTGTGTTCGGACGATGGTGCGGAAGGACTCTGAATACACGCGGGACTTTGAAATATTTCGGAGCGAATGGAGTTTTTCGTGATTTTCTCGAAAACCAGCGCGACGACCGCGGTCGAACCATTAAAGTAATACGTACGGAATGCAACGAGACACAAGGATCAATGGTCGTCTTTAGCGATTGGACGAAATTGTGTTCGGACGATGGTGCGGAAGGAGTCTGAATACTCGCGGGACTTTCTAATATTTCGGAGCGAATGGAGTTTTTCGTGATTTTCTCGAAAACCAGCGCGGCGAACGCGGTCGAACCATTAAGGTAATACGTACGGAATGAAACGAGACACATGGATCAATGGTCGTTTTTACCGATTGGACGAATGTGTGTTCGGACGATGGTGCGGAAGGACTCTGAATACTCGCGGGACTTTGAAATATTTCGGAGCGAATGGAGTTTTTCGTGATTTTCTCGAAAACCAGCGCGACGACCGCGGTCGAACCATTAAGGTAATACGTACGGAATGAAACGAGACACAAGGATCAATGGTCGTCTTTAGCGATTGGACGAAATTGTGTTCGGACGATGGTGCGGAAGGAGTCTGAATACTCGCGGGACTTTCTAATATTTCGGAGCGAATGGAGTTTTTCGTGATTTTCTCGAAAACCAGCGCGGCGAACGCGGTCGAACCATTAAGGTAATACGTACGGAATGAAACGAGACACATGGATCAATGGTCGTTTTTAGCGATTGGACGAATGTGTGTTCGGACGATGGTGCGGAAGGACTCTGAATACTCGCGGGACTTTGAAATATTTCGGAGCGAATGGAGTTTTTCGTGATTTTCTCGAAAACCAGCGCGACGACCGCGGTCGAACCATTAAAGTAATACGTACGGAATGCAACGAGACACAAGGATCAATGGTCGTCTTTAGCGATTGGACGAAATTGTGTTCGGACGATGGTGCGGAAGGAGTCTGAATACTCGCGGGACTTTCTAATATTTCGGAGCGAATGGAGTTTTTCGTGATTTTCTCGAAAACCAGCGCGGCGAACGCGGTCGAACCATTAAGGTAATACGTACGGAATGAAACGAGACACATGGATCAATGGTCGTTTTTACCGATTGGACGAATGTGTGTTCGGACGATGGTGCGGAAGGACTCTGAATACTCGCGGGACTTTGAAATATTTCGGAGCGAATGGAGTTTTTCGTGATTTTCTCGAAAACCAGCGCGACGACCGCGGTCGAACCATTAAGGTAATACGTACGGAATGCAACGAGACACAAGGATCAATGGTCGTTTTTAGCGATTGGACGAATGTGTGTTCGGACGATGGTGCGGAAGGACTCTGAATACTCGCGGGACTTTGAAATATTTCGGAGCGAATGGAGTTTTTCGTGATTTTCTCGAAAACCAGTGCGGCGAACGCGGTCGAACCATTAAGGTAATACGTACGGAATGAAACGAGACACAAGGATCAATGGTCGTTTTTAGCGATTGGACGAATGTGTGTTCGGACGATGGTGCGGAAGGACTCTGAATACTCGCGGGACTTTGAAATATTTCGGAGCGAATGGAGTTTTTCGTGATTTTCTCGAAAACCAGCGCGACGACCGCGGTCGAACCATTAAGGTAATACGTACGGAATGAAACGAGACACAAGGATCAATGGTCGTCTTTAGCGATTGGACGAAATTGTGTTCGGACGATGGTGCGGAAGGAGTCTGAATACTCGCGGGACTTTCTAATATTTCGGAGCGAATGGAGTTTTTCGTGATTTTCTCGAAAACCAGCGCGGCGAACGCGGTCGAACCATTAAGGTAATACGTACGGAATGAAACGAGACACATGGATCAATGGTCGTTTTTAGCGATTGGACGAATGTGTGTTCGGACGATGGTGCGGAAGGACTCTGAATACTCGCGGGACTTTGAAATATTTCGGAGCGAATGGAGTTTTTCGTGATTTTCTCGAAAACCAGCGCGACGACCGCGGTCGAACCATTAAAGTAATACGTACGGAATGCAACGAGACACAAGGATCAATGGTCGTCTTTAGCGATTGGACGAAATTGTGTTCGGACGATGGTGCGGAAGGAGTCTGAATACTCGCGGGACTTTCTAATATTTCGGAGCGAATGGAGTTTTTCGTGATTTTCTCGAAAACCAGCGCGGCGAACGCGGTCGAACCATTAAGGTAATACGTACGGAATGAAACGAGACACATGGATCAATGGTCGTTTTTACCGATTGGACGAATGTGTGTTCGGACGATGGTGCGGAAGGACTCTGAATACTCGCGGGACTTTGAAATATTTCGGAGCGAATGGAGTTTTTCGTGATTTTCTCGAAAACCAGCGCGACGACCGCGTTCGAACCATTATGGTAATACGTACGAAATGCAACGAGACACAAGGATCAATGGTCGGTTTTAGCGATTGGACGAATTTGTGTTCGGACGATGGTGCGGAGGGACTCTGAATACTCGCGGAACTTTGAAATATTTCGGAGCGAATGGAGTTTTTCGTGATTTTCTCGAAAACCAGCGCGACGACCGCGGTCGAACCATTAAGGTAATACGTACGGAATGCAACGAGACACAAGGATCAATGGTCGTTTTTAGCGATTGGACGAATGTGTGTTCGGACGATGGTGCGGAAGGACTCTGAATACTCGCGGGACTTTGAAATATTTCGGAGCGAATGGAGTTTTTCGTGATTTTCTCGAAAACCAGTGCGGCGAACGCGGTCGAACCATTAAGGTAATACGTACGGAATGAAACGAGACACAAGGATCAATGGTCGTTTTTAGCGATTGGACGAATGTGTGTTCGGACGATGGTGCGGAAGGACTCTGAATACTCGCGGGACTTTGAAATATTTCGGAGCGAATGGAGTTTTTCGTGATTTTCTCGAAAACCAGCGCGACGACCGCGGTCGAACCATTAAGGTAATACGTACGGAATGCAACGAGACACAAGGATCAATGGTCGTTTTTAGCGATTGAACGAATTTGTGTTCGGACGATGTTGCGGAAGGACTCTGAAAACTCGCGGGACTTTGAAATATTTCGGAGCGAATGGAGTTTTTCGTGATTTTCTCGAAAACCAGCGCGACGACCGCGGTCGAACCATTAAAGTAATACGTACGGAATGCAACGAGACACAAGGATCAATGGTCGTCTTTAGCGATTGGACGAAATTGTGTTCGGACGATGGTGCGGAAGGAGTCTGAATACTCGCGGGACTTTGAAATATTTCGGAGCGAATGGAGTTTTTCGTGATTTTCTCGAAAACCAGCGCGGCGAACGCGGTCGAACCATTAAGGTAATACGTACGGAATGAAACGAGACACATGGATCAATGGTCGTTTTTACCGATTGGACGAATGTGTGTTCGGACGATGGTGCGGAAGGACTCTGAATACTCGCGGGACTTTGAAATATTTCGGAGCGAATGGAGTTTTTCGTGATTTTCTCGAAAACCAGCGCGACGACCGCGTTCGAACCATTATGGTAATACGTACGAAATGCAACGAGACACAAGGATCAATGGTCGGTTTTAGCGATTGGACGAATTTGTGTTCGGACGATGGTGCGGAGGGACTCTGAATACTCGCGGAACTTTGAAATATTTCAGAGCGAATGGAGTTTTTCGTGATTTTCTCGAAAACCAGCGCGACGACCGCGGTCGAACCATTAAGGTAATACGTACGGAATGCAACGAGACACAAGGATCAATGGTCGTTTTTAGCGATTGGACGAATGTGTGTTCGGACGATGGTGCGGAAGGACTCTGAATACTCGCGGGACTTTGAAATATTTCGGAGCGAATGGAGTTTTTCGTGATTTTCTCGAAAACCAGTGCGGCGAACGCGGTCGAACCATTAAGGTAATACGTACGGAATGAAACGAGACACAAGGATCAATGGTCGTTTTTAGCGATTGGACGAATGTGTGTTCGGACGATGGTGCGGAAGGACTCTGAATACTCGCGGGACTTTGAAATATTTCGGAGCGAATGGAGTTTTTCGTGATTTTCTCGAAAACCAGCGCGACGACCGCGGTCGAACCATTAAGGTAATACGTACGGAATGAAACGAGACACATGGATCAATGGTCGTCTTTAGCGATTGGACGAAATTGTGTTCGGACGATGGTGCGGAAGGAGTCTGAATACTCGCGGGACTTTGAAATATTTCTGAGCGAATGGAGTTTTTCGTGATTTTCTCGAAAACCAGCGCGACGACCGCGTTCGAACCATTAAGATAATACGTACGGAATGCAACGAGACACAAGGATCAATGGTCGTCTTTAGCGATTGGACGAATTTGTGTTCGGACGATGGTGCGGAAGGACTCTGAATACACGCGGGACTTTGAAATATTTCGGAGCGAATGGAGTTTTTCGTGATTTTCTCGAAAACCAGCGCGACGACCGCGGTCGAACCATTAAAGTAATACGTACGGAATGCAACGAGACACAAGGATCAATGGTCGTCTTTAGCGATTGGACGAAATTGTGTTCGGACGATGGTGCGGAAGGAGTCTGAATACTCGCGGGACTTTCTAATATTTCGGAGCGAATGGAGTTTTTCGTGATTTTCTCGAAAACCAGCGCGACGACCGCGTTCGAACCATTATGGTAATACGTACGAAATGCAACGAGACACAAGGATCAATGGTCGGTTTTAGCGATTGGACGAATTTGTGTTCGGACGATGGTGCGGAGGGACTCTGAATACTCGCGGAACTTTGAAATATTTCAGAGCGAATGGAGTTTTTCGTGATTTTCTCGAAAACCAGCGCGACGACCGCGGGCGAACCATTAAGGTAATACGTACGGAATGCAACGAGACACAAGGATCAATGGTCGTTTTTAGCGATTGGACGAATGTGTGTTCGGACGATGGTGCGGAAGGACTCTGAATACTCGCGGGACTTTGAAATATTTCGGAGCGAATGGAGTTTTTCGTGATTTTCTCGAAAACCAGTGCGGCGAACGCGGTCGAACCATTAAGGTAATACGTACGGAATGAAACGAGACACAAGGATCAATGGTCGTTTTTAGCGATTGGACGAATGTGTGTTCGGACGATGGTGCGGAAGGACTCTGAATACTCGCGGGACTTTGAAATATTTCGGAGCGAATGGAGTTTTTCGTGATTTTCTCGAAAACCAGCGCGACGACCGCGGTCGAACCATTAAGGTAATACGTACGGAATGAAACGAGACACATGGATCAATGGTCGTCTTTAGCGATTGGACGAAATTGTGTTCGGACGATGGTGCGGAAGGAGTCTGAATACTCGCGGGACTTTGAAATATTTCTGAGCGAATGGAGTTTTTCGTGATTTTCTCGAAAACCAGCGCGACGACCGCGTTCGAACCATTAAGATAATACGTACGGAATGCAACGAGACACAAGGATCAATGGTCGTCTTTAGCGATTGGACGAATTTGTGTTCGGACGATGGTGCGGAAGGACTCTGAATACACGCGGGACTTTGAAATATTTCGGAGCGAATGGAGTTTTTCGTGATTTTCTCGAAAACCAGCGCGACGACCGCGGTCGAACCATTAAAGTAATACGTACGGAATGCAACGAGACACAAGGATCAATGGTCGTCTTTAGCGATTGGACGAAATTGTGTTCGGACGATGGTGCGGAAGGAGTCTGAATACTCGCGGGACTTTCTAATATTTCGGAGCGAATGGAGTTTTTCGTGATTTTCTCGAAAACCAGCGCGGCGAACGCGGTCGAACCATTAAGGTAATACGTACGGAATGAAACGAGACACATGGATCAATGGTCGTTTTTACCGATTGGACGAATGTGTGTTCGGACGATGGTGCGGAAGGACTCTGAATACTCGCGGGACTTTGAAATATTTCGGAGCGAATGGAGTTTTTCGTGATTTTCTCGAAAACCAGCGCGACGACCGCGTTCGAACCATTATGGTAATACGTACGAAATGCAACGAGACACAAGGATCAATGGTCGGTTTTAGCGATTGGACGAATTTGTGTTCGGACGATGGTGCGGAGGGACTCTGAATACTCGCGGAACTTTGAAATATTTCGGAGCGAATGGAGTTTTTCGTGATTTTCTCGAAAACCAGCGCGACGACCGCGGTCGAACCATTAAGGTAATACGCACGGAATGCAACGAGACACAAGGATCAATGGTCGTTTTTAGCGATTGGACGAATGTGTGTTCGGACGATGGTGCGGAAGGACTCTGAATACTCGCGGGACTTTGAAATATTTCGGAGCGAATGGAGTTTTTCGTGATTTTCTCGAAAACCAGTGCGGCGAACGCGGTCGAACCATTAAGGTAATACGTACGGAATGAAACGAGACACAAGGATCAATGGTCGTTTTTAGCGATTGGACGAATGTGTGTTCGGACGATGGTGCGGAAGGACTCTGAATACTCGCGGGACTTTGAAATATTTCGGAGCGAATGGAGTTTTTCGTGATTTTCTCGAAAACCAGCGCGACGACCGCGGTCGAACCATTAAGGTAATACGTACGGAATGCAACGAGACACAAGGATCAATGGTCGTTTTTAGCGATTGAACGAATTTGTGTTCGGACGATGTTGCGGAAGGACTCTGAAAACTCGCGGGACTTTGAAATATTTCGGAGCGAATGGAGTTTTTCGTGATTTTCTCGAAAACCAGCGCGACGACCGCGGTCGAACCATTAAAGTAATACGTACGGAATGCAACGAGACACAAGGATCAATGGTCGTCTTTAGCGATTGGACGAAATTGTGTTCGGACGATGGTGCGGAAGGAGTCTGAATACTCGCGGGACTTTCTAATATTTCGGAGCGAATGGAGTTTTTCGTGATTTTCTCGAAAACCAGCGCGGCGAACGCGGTCGAACCATTAAGGTAATACGTACGGAATGAAACGAGACACATGGATCAATGGTCGTTTTTACCGATTGGACGAATGTGTGTTCGGACGATGGTGCGGAAGGACTCTGAATACTCGCGGGACTTTGAAATATTTCGGAGCGAATGGAGTTTTTCGTGATTTTCTCGAAAACCAGTGCGGCGAACGCGGTCGAACCATTAAGGTAATACGTACGGAATGAAACGAGACACAAGGATCAATGGTCGTTTTTAGCGATTGGACGAATGTGTGTTCGGACGATGGTGCGGAAGGACTCTGAATACTCGCGGGACTTTGAAATATTTCGGAGCGAATGGAGTTTTTCGTGATTTTCTCGAAAACCAGTGCGGCGAACGCGGTCGATCCATTAAGGTAATACGTACGGAATGAAACGAGACACAAGGATCAATGGTCGTTTTTAGCGATTGGACAAATGTGTGTTCGGACGATGGTGCGGAAGGACTCTGAATACTCGCGGGACTTTGAAATATTTCGGAGCGAATGGAGTTTTTCGTGATTTTCTCGAAAACCAGCGCGACGACCGCGTTCGAACCATTAAGATAATACGTACGGAATGCAACGAGACACAAGGATCAATGGTCGTCTTTAGCGATTGGACGAATTTGTGTTCGGACGATGGTGCGGAAGGACTCTGAATACACGCGGGACTTTGAAATATTTCGGAGCGAATGGAGTTTTTCGTGATTTTCTCGAAAACCAGCGCGACGACCGCGGTCGAACCATTAAAGTAATACGTACGGAATGCAACGAGACACAAGGATCAATGGTCGTCTTTAGCGATTGGACGAAATTGTGTTCGGACGATGGTGCGGAAGGAGTCTGAATACTCGCGGGACTTTCTAATATTTCGGAGCGAATGGAGTTTTTCGTGATTTTCTCGAAAACCAGCGCGGCGAACGCGGTCGAACCATTAAGGTAATACGTACGGAATGAAACGAGACACATGGATCAATGGTCGTTTTTACCGATTGGACGAATGTGTGTTCGGACGATGGTGCGGAAGGACTCTGAATACTCGCGGGACTTTGAAATATTTCGGAGCGAATGGAGTTTTTCGTGATTTTCTCGAAAACCAGCGCGACGACCGCGTTCGAACCATTATGGTAATACGTACGAAATGCAACGAGACACAAGGATCAATGGTCGGTTTTAGCGATTGGACGAATTTGTGTTCGGACGATGGTGCGGAAAGACTCTGAATACTCGCGGGACTTTGAAATATTTCGGAGCGAATGGAATTTTTCGTGATTTTCTCGAAAACCAGCGCGACGACCGCGTTCGAACCATTATGGTAATACGTACGAAATGCAACGAGACACAAGGATCAATGGTCGGTTTTAGCGATTGGACGAATTTGTGTTCGGACGATGGTGCGGAGGGACTCTGAATACTCGCGGAACTTTGAAATATTTCGGAGCGAATGGAGTTTTTCGTGATTTTCTCGAAAACCAGCGCGACGACCGCGGTCGAACCATTAAGGTAATACGTACGGAATGCAACGAGACACAAGGATCAATGGTCGTTTTTAGCGATTGGACGAATGTGTGTTCGGACGATGTTGCGGAAGGACTCTGAAAACTCGCGGGACTTTGAAATATTTCGGAGCGAATGGAGTTTTTCGTGATTTTCTCGAAAACCAGCGCGACGACCGCGGTCGAACCATTAAAGTAATACGTACGGAATGCAACGAGACACAAGGATCAATGGTCGTCTTTAGCGATTGGACGAAATTGTGTTCGGACGATGGTGCGGAAGGAGTCTGAATACTCGCGGGACTTTGAAATATTTCGGAGCGAATGGAGTTTTTCGTGATTTTCTCGAAAACCAGCGCGGCGAACGCGGTCGAACCATTAAGGTAATACGTACGGAATGAAACGAGACACATGGATCAATGGTCGTTTTTACCGATTGGACGAATGTGTGTTCGGACGATGGTGCGGAAGGACTCTGAATACTCGCGGGACTTTGAAATATTTCGGAGCGAATGGAGTTTTTCGTGATTTTCTCGAAAACCAGCGCGACGACCGCGTTCGAACCATTATGGTAATACGTACGAAATGCAACGAGACACAAGGATCAATGGTCGGTTTTAGCGATTGGACGAATTTGTGTTCGGACGATGGTGCGGAGGGACTCTGAATACTCGCGGAACTTTGAAATATTTCAGAGCGAATGGAGTTTTTCGTGAGTTTCTCGAAAACCAGCGCGACGACCGCGGTCGAACCATTAAGGTAATACGTACGGAATGCAACGAGACACAAGGATCAATGGTCGTTTTTAGCGATTGGACGAATGTGTGTTCGGACGATGGTGCGGAAGGACTCTGAATACTCGCGGGACTTTGAAATATTTCGGAGCGAATGGAGTTTTTCGTGATTTTCTCGAAAACCAGTGCGGCGAACGCGGTCGAACCATTAAGGTAATACGTACGGAATGAAACGAGACACAAGGATCAATGGTCGTTTTTAGCGATTGGACGAATGTGTGTTCGGACGATGGTGCGGAAGGACTCTGAATACTCGCGGGACTTTGAAATATTTCGGAGCGAATGGAGTTTTTCGTGATTTTCTCGAAAACCAGCGCGACGACCGCGTTCGAACCATTAAGGTAATACGTACGGAATGAAACGAGACACATGGATCAATGGTCGTTTTTAGCGATTGGACGAAATTGTGTTCGGACGATGGTGCGGAAGGAGTCTGAATACTCGCGGGACTTTCTAATATTTCGGAGCGAATGGAGTTTTTCGTGATTTTCTCGAAAACCAGCGCGGCGAACGCGGTCGAACCATTAAGGTAATACGTACGGAATGAAACGAGACACATGGATCAATGGTCGTTTTTACCGATTGGACGAATGTGTGTTCGGACGATGGTGCGGAAGGACTCTGAATACTCGCGGGACTTTGAAATATTTCGGAGCGAATGGAGTTTTTCGTGATTTTCTCGAAAACCAGCGCGACGACCGCGTTCGAACCATTATGGTAATACGTACGAAATGCAACGAGACACAAGGATCAATGGTCGGTTTTAGCGATTGGACGAATTTGTGTTCGGACGATGGTGCGGAAAGACTCTGAATACTCGCGGGACTTTGAAATATTTCGGAGCGAATGGAATTTTTCGTGATTTTCTCGAAAACCAGCGCGACGACCGCGTTCGAACCATTATGGTAATACGTACGAAATGCAACGAGACACAAGGATCAATGGTCGGTTTTAGCGATTGGACGAATTTGTGTTCGGACGATGGTGCGGAGGGACTCTGAATACTCGCGGAACTTTGAAATATTTCGGAGCGAATGGAGTTTTTCGTGATTTTCTCGAAAACCAGCGCGACGACCGCGGTCGAACCATTAAGGTAATACGTACGGAATGCAACGAGACACAAGGATCAATGGTCGTTTTTAGCGATTGGACGAATGTGTGTTCGGACGATGTTGCGGAAGGACTCTGAAAACTCGCGGGACTTTGAAATATTTCGGAGCGAATGGAGTTTTTCGTGATTTTCTCGAAAACCAGCGCGACGACCGCGGTCGAACCATTAAAGTAATACGTACGGAATGCAACGAGACACAAGGATCAATGGTCGTCTTTAGCGATTGGACGAAATTGTGTTCGGACGATGGTGCGGAAGGAGTCTGAATACTCGCGGGACTTTGAAATATTTCGGAGCGAATGGAGTTTTTCGTGATTTTCTCGAAAACCAGCGCGGCGAACGCGGTCGAACCATTAAGGTAATACGTACGGAATGAAACGAGACACATGGATCAATGGTCGTTTTTACCGATTGGACGAATGTGTGTTCGGACGATGGTGCGGAAGGACTCTGAATACTCGCGGGACTTTGAAATATTTCGGAGCGAATGGAGTTTTTCGTGATTTTCTCGAAAACCAGCGCGACGACCGCGTTCGAACCATTATGGTAATACGTACGAAATGCAACGAGACACAAGGATCAATGGTCGGTTTTAGCGATTGGACGAATTTGTGTTCGGACGATGGTGCGGAGGGACTCTGAATACTCGCGGAACTTTGAAATATTTCAGAGCGAATGGAGTTTTTCGTGAGTTTCTCGAAAACCAGCGCGACGACCGCGGTCGAACCATTAAGGTAATACGTACGGAATGCAACGAGACACAAGGATCAATGGTCGTTTTTAGCGATTGGACGAATGTGTGTTCGGACGATGGTGCGGAAGGACTCTGAATACTCGCGGGACTTTGAAATATTTCGGAGCGAATGGAGTTTTTCGTGATTTTCTCGAAAACCAGTGCGGCGAACGCGGTCGAACCATTAAGGTAATACGTACGGAATGAAACGAGACACAAGGATCAATGGTCGTTTTTAGCGATTGGACGAATGTGTGTTCGGACGATGGTGCGGAAGGACTCTGAATACTCGCGGGACTTTGAAATATTTCGGAGCGAATGGAGTTTTTCGTGATTTTCTCGAAAACCAGCGCGACGACCGCGTTCGAACCATTAAGGTAATACGTACGGAATGAAACGAGACACATGGATCAATGGTCGTTTTTAGCGATTGGACGAAATTGTGTTCGGACGATGGTGCGGAAGGAGTCTGAATACTCGCGGGACTTTGAAATATTTCGGAGCGAATGGAGTTTTTTGTGATTTTCTCGAAAACCAGCGCGACGACCGCGTTCGAACCATTAAGATAATACGTACGGAATGCAACGAGACACAAGGATCAATGGTCGTCTTTAGCGATTGGACGAAATTGTGTTCGGACGATGGTGCGGAAGGAGTCTGAATACTCGCGGGACTTTGAAATATTTCGGAGCGAATGGAGTTTTTCGTGATTTTCTCGAAAACCAGCGCGGCGAACGCGGTCGAACCATTAAGGTAATACGTACGGAATGAAACGAGACACATGGATCAATGGTCGGTTTTAGCGATTGGACGAATTTGTGTTCGGACGATGGTGCGGAGGGACTCTGAATACTCGCGGAACTTTGAAATATTTCGGAGCGAATGGAGTTTTTCGTGATTTTCTCGAAAACCAGCGCGACGACCGCGGTCGAACCATTAAGGTAATACGCACGGAATGCAACGAGACACAAGGATCAATGGTCGTTTTTAGCGATTGGACGAATGTGTGTTCGGACGATGGTGCGGAAGGACTCTGAATACTCGCGGGACTTTGAAATATTTCGGAGCGAATGGAGTTTTTCGTGATTTTCTCGAAAACCAGTGCGGCGAACGCGGTCGAACCATTAAGGTAATACGTACGGAATGAAACGAGACACAAGGATCAATGGTCGTTTTTAGCGATTGGACGAATGTGTGTTCGGACGATGGTGCGGAAGGACTCTGAATACTCGCGGGACTTTGAAATATTTCGGAGCGAATGGAGTTTTTCGTGATTTTCTCGAAAACCAGCGCGACGACCGCGGTCGAACCATTAAGGTAATACGTACGGAATGCAACGAGACACAAGGATCAATGGTCGTCTTTAGCGATTGGACGAAATTGTGTTCGGACGATGGTGCGGAAGGAGTCTGAATACTCGCGGGACTTTGAAATATTTCGGAGCGAATGGAGTTTTTCGTGATTTTCTCGAAAACCAGCGCGACGACCGCGGTCGAACCATTAAGGTAATACGTACGGAATGCAACGAGACACAAGGATCAATGGTCGTTTTTAGCGATTGGACGAATGTGTGTTCGGACGATGGTGCGGAAGGACTCTGAATACTCGCGGGACTTTGAAATATTTCGGAGCGAATGGAGCTTTTCGTGATTTTCTCGAAAACCAGCGCGACGAACGCGGTCGAACCATTAAGGTAATACGTACGGAATGCAACGAGACACAAGGATCAATGGTCGTTTTTAGCGATTGGACGAATTTGTGTTCGGACGATGGTGCGGAAGGACTCTGAATACTCGCGGGACTGAAATATTTCGGAGCGAATGGAGTTTTTCGTGATTTTCTCGAAAACCAGCGCGACGACCGCGTTCGAACCATTAAGGTAATACGTACGGAATGAAACGAGACACATGGATCAATGGTCGTTTTTAGCGATTGGACGAAATTGTGTTCGGACGATGGTGCGGAAGGAGTCTGAATACTCGCGGGACTTTGAAATATTTCGGAGCGAATGGAGTTTTTCGTGATTTTCTCGAAAACCAGCGCGGCGAACGCGGTCGAACCATTAAGGTAATACGTACGGAATGAAACGAGACACATGGATCAATGGTCGTTTTTACCGATTGGACGAATGTGTGTTCGGACGATGGTGCGGAAGGACTCTGAATACTCGCGGGACTGAAATATTTCGGAGCGAATGGAGTTTTTCGTGATTTTCTCGAAAACCAGCGCGACGAACGCGGTCGAACCATTAAGGTAATACGTACGGAATGCAACGAGACACAAGGATCAATGGTCGTTTTTAGCGATTGGACGAATTTGTGTTCGGACGATGGTGCGGAAGGACTCTGAATACTCGCGGGACTTTGAAATATTTCGGAGCGAATGGAGTTTTTCGTGATTTTCTCGAAAACCAGCGCGACGACCGCGGTCGAACCATTAAGGTAATACGTACGGAATGCAACGAGACACAAGGATCAATGGTCGTCTTTAGCGATTGGACGAAATTGTGTTCGGACGATGGTGCGGAAGGAGTCTGAATACTCGCGGGACTTTGAAATATTTCGGAGCGAATGGAGTTTTTCGTGATTTTCTCGAAAACCAGCGCGACGACCGCGGTCGAACCATTAAGGTAATACGTACGGAATGCAACGAGACACAAGGATCAATGGTCGTTTTTAGCGATTGGACGAATGTGTGTTCGGACGATGGTGCGGAAGGACTCTGAATACTCGCGGGACTTTGAAATATTTCGGAGCGAATGGAGCTTTTCGTGATTTTCTCGAAAACCAGCGCGACGAACGCGGTCGAACCATTAAGGTAATACGTACGGAATGCAACGAGACACAAGGATCAATGGTCGTTTTTAGCGATTGGACGAATTTGTGTTCGGACGATGGTGCGGAAGGACTCTGAATACTCGCGGGACTGAAATATTTCGGAGCGAATGGAGTTTTTCGTGATTTTCTCGAAAACCAGCGCGACGACCGCGTTCGAACCATTAAGGTAATACGTACGGAATGAAACGAGACACATGGATCAATGGTCGTTTTTAGCGATTGGACGAAATTGTGTTCGGACGATGGTGCGGAAGGAGTCTGAATACTCGCGGGACTTTGAAATATTTCGGAGCGAATGGAGTTTTTCGTGATTTTCTCGAAAACCAGCGCGGCGAACGCGGTCGAACCATTAAGGTAATACGTACGGAATGAAACGAGACACATGGATCAATGGTCGTTTTTACCGATTGGACGAATGTGTGTTCGGACGATGGTGCGGAAGGACTCTGAATACTCGCGGGACTGAAATATTTCGGAGCGAATGGAGTTTTTCGTGATTTTCTCGAAAACCAGCGCGACGACCGCGGTCGAACCATTAAAGTAATACGTACGGAATGCAACGAGACACAAGGATCAATGGTCGTCTTTAGCGATTGGACGAAATTGTGTTCGGACGATGGTGCGGAAGGAGTCTGAATACTCGCGGGACTTTCTAATATTTCGGAGCGAATGGAGTTTTTCGTGATTTTCTCGAAAACCAGCGCGGCGAACGCGGTCGAACCATTAAGGTAATACGTACGGAATGAAACGAGACACATGGATCAATGGTCGTTTTTACCGATTGGACGAATGTGTGTTCGGACGATGGTGCGGAAGGACTCTGAATACTCGCGGGACTTTGAAATATTTCGGAGCGAATGGAGTTTTTCGTGATTTTCTCGAAAACCAGCGCGACGACCGCGTTCGAACCATTATGGTAATACGTACGAAATGCAACGAGACACAAGGATCAATGGTCGGTTTTAGCGATTGGACGAATTTGTGTTCGGACGATGGTGCGGAGGGACTCTGAATACTCGCGGAACTTTGAAATATTTCGGAGCGAATGGAGTTTTTCGTGATTTTCTCGAAAACCAGCGCGACGACCGCGGTCGAACCATTAAGGTAATACGCACGGAATGCAACGAGACACAAGGATCAATGGTCGTTTTTAGCGATTGGACGAATGTGTGTTCGGACGATGGTGCGGAAGGACTCTGAATACTCGCGGGACTTTGAAATATTTCGGAGCGAATGGAGTTTTTCGTGATTTTCTCGAAAACCAGTGCGGCGAACGCGGTCGAACCATTAAGGTAATACGTACGGAATGAAACGAGACACAAGGATCAATGGTCGTTTTTAGCGATTGGACGAATGTGTGTTCGGACGATGGTGCGGAAGGACTCTGAATACTCGCGGGACTTTGAAATATTTCGGAGCGAATGGAGTTTTTCGTGATTTTCTCGAAAACCAGCGCGACGACCGCGGTCGAACCATTAAGGTAATACGTACGGAATGCAACGAGACACAAGGATCAATGGTCGTTTTTAGCGATTGAACGAATTTGTGTTCGGACGATGTTGCGGAAGGACTCTGAAAACTCGCGGGACTTTGAAATATTTCGGAGCGAATGGAGTTTTTCGTGATTTTCTCGAAAACCAGCGCGACGACCGCGGTCGAACCATTAAAGTAATACGTACGGAATGCAACGAGACACAAGGATCAATGGTCGTCTTTAGCGATTGGACGAAATTGTGTTCGGACGATGGTGCGGAAGGAGTCTGAATACTCGCGGGACTTTCTAATATTTCGGAGCGAATGGAGTTTTTCGTGATTTTCTCGAAAACCAGCGCGGCGAACGCGGTCGAACCATTAAGGTAATACGTACGGAATGAAACGAGACACATGGATCAATGGTCGTTTTTACCGATTGGACGAATGTGTGTTCGGACGATGGTGCGGAAGGACTCTGAATACTCGCGGGACTTTGAAATATTTCGGAGCGAATGGAGTTTTTCGTGATTTTCTCGAAAACCAGTGCGGCGAACGCGGTCGAACCATTAAGGTAATACGTACGGAATGAAACGAGACACAAGGATCAATGGTCGTTTTTAGCGATTGGACGAATGTGTGTTCGGACGATGGTGCGGAAGGACTCTGAATACTCGCGGGACTTTGAAATATTTCGGAGCGAATGGAGTTTTTCGTGATTTTCTCGAAAACCAGTGCGGCGGATGCGGTCGATCCATTAAGGTAATACGTACGGAATGAAACGAGACACAAGGATCAATGGTCGTTTTTAGCGATTGGACAAATGTGTGTTCGGACGATGGTGCGGAAGGACTCTGAATACTCGCGGGACTTTGAAATATTTCGGAGCGAATGGAGTTTTTCGTGATTTTCTCGAAAACCAGCGCGACGACCGCGTTCGAACCATTAAGATAATACGTACGGAATGCAACGAGACACAAGGATCAATGGTCGTCTTTAGCGATTGGACGAATTTGTGTTCGGACGATGGTGCGGAAGGACTCTGAATACACGCGGGACTTTGAAATATTTCGGAGCGAATGGAGTTTTTCGTGATTTTCTCGAAAACCAGCGCGACGACCGCGGTCGAACCATTAAAGTAATACGTACGGAATGCAACGAGACACAAGGATCAATGGTCGTCTTTAGCGATTGGACGAAATTGTGTTCGGACGATGGTGCGGAAGGAGTCTGAATACTCGCGGGACTTTCTAATATTTCGGAGCGAATGGAGTTTTTCGTGATTTTCTCGAAAACCAGCGCGGCGAACGCGGTCGAACCATTAAGGTAATACGTACGGAATGAAACGAGACACATGGATCAATGGTCGTTTTTACCGATTGGACGAATGTGTGTTCGGACGATGGTGCGGAAGGACTCTGAATACTCGCGGGACTTTGAAATATTTCGGAGCGAATGGAGTTTTTCGTGATTTTCTCGAAAACCAGCGCGACGACCGCGTTCGAACCATTATGGTAATACGTACGAAATGCAACGAGACACAAGGATCAATGGTCGGTTTTAGCGATTGGACGAATTTGTGTTCGGACGATGGTGCGGAAAGACTCTGAATACTCGCGGGACTTTGAAATATTTCGGAGCGAATGGAATTTTTCGTGATTTTCTCGAAAACCAGCGCGACGACCGCGTTCGAACCATTATGGTAATACGTACGAAATGCAACGAGACACAAGGATCAATGGTCGGTTTTAGCGATTGGACGAATTTGTGTTCGGACGATGGTGCGGAGGGACTCTGAATACTCGCGGAACTTTGAAATATTTCGGAGCGAATGGAGTTTTTCGTGATTTTCTCGAAAACCAGCGCGACGACCGCGGTCGAACCATTAAGGTAATACGTACGGAATGCAACGAGACACAAGGATCAATGGTCGTTTTTAGCGATTGGACGAATGTGTGTTCGGACGATGTTGCGGAAGGACTCTGAAAACTCGCGGGACTTTGAAATATTTCGGAGCGAATGGAGTTTTTCGTGATTTTCTCGAAAACCAGCGCGACGACCGCGGTCGAACCATTAAAGTAATACGTACGGAATGCAACGAGACACAAGGATCAATGGTCGTCTTTAGCGATTGGACGAAATTGTGTTCGGACGATGGTGCGGAAGGAGTCTGAATACTCGCGGGACTTTGAAATATTTCGGAGCGAATGGAGTTTTTCGTGATTTTCTCGAAAACCAGCGCGGCGAACGCGGTCGAACCATTAAGGTAATACGTACGGAATGAAACGAGACACATGGATCAATGGTCGTTTTTACCGATTGGACGAATGTGTGTTCGGACGATGGTGCGGAAGGACTCTGAATACTCGCGGGACTTTGAAATATTTCGGAGCGAATGGAGTTTTTCGTGATTTTCTCGAAAACCAGCGCGACGACCGCGTTCGAACCATTATGGTAATACGTACGAAATGCAACGAGACACAAGGATCAATGGTCGGTTTTAGCGATTGGACGAATTTGTGTTCGGACGATGGTGCGGAGGGACTCTGAATACTCGCGGAACTTTGAAATATTTCAGAGCGAATGGAGTTTTTCGTGAGTTTCTCGAAAACCAGCGCGACGACCGCGGTCGAACCATTAAGGTAATACGTACGGAATGCAACGAGACACAAGGATCAATGGTCGTTTTTAGCGATTGGACGAATGTGTGTTCGGACGATGGTGCGGAAGGACTCTGAATACTCGCGGGACTTTGAAATATTTCGGAGCGAATGGAGTTTTTCGTGATTTTCTCGAAAACCAGTGCGGCGAACGCGGTCGAACCATTAAGGTAATACGTACGGAATGAAACGAGACACAAGGATCAATGGTCGTTTTTAGCGATTGGACGAATGTGTGTTCGGACGATGGTGCGGAAGGACTCTGAATACTCGCGGGACTTTGAAATATTTCGGAGCGAATGGAGTTTTTCGTGATTTTCTCGAAAACCAGCGCGACGACCGCGTTCGAACCATTAAGGTAATACGTACGGAATGAAACGAGACACATGGATCAATGGTCGTTTTTAGCGATTGGACGAAATTGTGTTCGGACGATGGTGCGGAAGGAGTCTGAATACTCGCGGGACTTTCTAATATTTCGGAGCGAATGGAGTTTTTCGTGATTTTCTCGAAAACCAGCGCGGCGAACGCGGTCGAACCATTAAGGTAATACGTACGGAATGAAACGAGACACATGGATCAATGGTCGTTTTTACCGATTGGACGAATGTGTGTTCGGACGATGGTGCGGAAGGACTCTGAATACTCGCGGGACTTTGAAATATTTCGGAGCGAATGGAGTTTTTCGTGATTTTCTCGAAAACCAGCGCGACGACCGCGTTCGAACCATTATGGTAATACGTACGAAATGCAACGAGACACAAGGATCAATGGTCGGTTTTAGCGATTGGACGAATTTGTGTTCGGACGATGGTGCGGAAAGACTCTGAATACTCGCGGGACTTTGAAATATTTCGGAGCGAATGGAATTTTTCGTGATTTTCTCGAAAACCAGCGCGACGACCGCGTTCGAACCATTATGGTAATACGTACGAAATGCAACGAGACACAAGGATCAATGGTCGGTTTTAGCGATTGGACGAATTTGTGTTCGGACGATGGTGCGGAGGGACTCTGAATACTCGCGGAACTTTGAAATATTTCGGAGCGAATGGAGTTTTTCGTGATTTTCTCGAAAACCAGCGCGACGACCGCGGTCGAACCATTAAGGTAATACGTACGGAATGCAACGAGACACAAGGATCAATGGTCGTTTTTAGCGATTGGACGAATGTGTGTTCGGACGATGTTGCGGAAGGACTCTGAAAACTCGCGGGACTTTGAAATATTTCGGAGCGAATGGAGTTTTTCGTGATTTTCTCGAAAACCAGCGCGACGACCGCGGTCGAACCATTAAAGTAATACGTACGGAATGCAACGAGACACAAGGATCAATGGTCGTCTTTAGCGATTGGACGAAATTGTGTTCGGACGATGGTGCGGAAGGAGTCTGAATACTCGCGGGACTTTGAAATATTTCGGAGCGAATGGAGTTTTTCGTGATTTTCTCGAAAACCAGCGCGGCGAACGCGGTCGAACCATTAAGGTAATACGTACGGAATGAAACGAGACACATGGATCAATGGTCGTTTTTACCGATTGGACGAATGTGTGTTCGGACGATGGTGCGGAAGGACTCTGAATACTCGCGGGACTTTGAAATATTTCGGAGCGAATGGAGTTTTTCGTGATTTTCTCGAAAACCAGCGCGACGACCGCGTTCGAACCATTATGGTAATACGTACGAAATGCAACGAGACACAAGGATCAATGGTCGGTTTTAGCGATTGGACGAATTTGTGTTCGGACGATGGTGCGGAGGGACTCTGAATACTCGCGGAACTTTGAAATATTTCAGAGCGAATGGAGTTTTTCGTGAGTTTCTCGAAAACCAGCGCGACGACCGCGGTCGAACCATTAAGGTAATACGTACGGAATGCAACGAGACACAAGGATCAATGGTCGTTTTTAGCGATTGGACGAATGTGTGTTCGGACGATGGTGCGGAAGGACTCTGAATACTCGCGGGACTTTGAAATATTTCGGAGCGAATGGAGTTTTTCGTGATTTTCTCGAAAACCAGTGCGGCGAACGCGGTCGAACCATTAAGGTAATACGTACGGAATGAAACGAGACACAAGGATCAATGGTCGTTTTTAGCGATTGGACGAATGTGTGTTCGGACGATGGTGCGGAAGGACTCTGAATACTCGCGGGACTTTGAAATATTTCGGAGCGAATGGAGTTTTTCGTGATTTTCTCGAAAACCAGCGCGACGACCGCGTTCGAACCATTAAGGTAATACGTACGGAATGAAACGAGACACATGGATCAATGGTCGTTTTTAGCGATTGGACGAAATTGTGTTCGGACGATGGTGCGGAAGGAGTCTGAATACTCGCGGGACTTTGAAATATTTCGGAGCGAATGGAGTTTTTTGTGATTTTCTCGAAAACCAGCGCGACGACCGCGTTCGAACCATTAAGATAATACGTACGGAATGCAACGAGACACAAGGATCAATGGTCGTCTTTAGCGATTGGACGAAATTGTGTTCGGACGATGGTGCGGAAGGAGTCTGAATACTCGCGGGACTTTGAAATATTTCGGAGCGAATGGAGTTTTTCGTGATTTTCTCGAAAACCAGCGCGGCGAACGCGGTCGAACCATTAAGGTAATACGTACGGAATGAAACGAGACACATGGATCAATGGTCGGTTTTAGCGATTGGACGAATTTGTGTTCGGACGATGGTGCGGAGGGACTCTGAATACTCGCGGAACTTTGAAATATTTCGGAGCGAATGGAGTTTTTCGTGATTTTCTCGAAAACCAGCGCGACGACCGCGGTCGAACCATTAAGGTAATACGCACGGAATGCAACGAGACACAAGGATCAATGGTCGTTTTTAGCGATTGGACGAATGTGTGTTCGGACGATGGTGCGGAAGGACTCTGAATACTCGCGGGACTTTGAAATATTTCGGAGCGAATGGAGCTTTTCGTGATTTTCTCGAAAACCAGCGCGACGAACGCGGTCGAACCATTAAGGTAATACGTACGGAATGCAACGAGACACAAGGATCAATGGTCGTTTTTAGCGATTGGACGAATTTGTGTTCGGACGATGGTGCGGAAGGACTCTGAATACTCGCGGGACTGAAATATTTCGGAGCGAATGGAGTTTTTCGTGATTTTCTCGAAAACCAGCGCGACGACCGCGTTCGAACCATTAAGGTAATACGTACGGAATGAAACGAGACACATGGATCAATGGTCGTTTTTAGCGATTGGACGAAATTGTGTTCGGACGATGGTGCGGAAGGAGTCTGAATACTCGCGGGACTTTGAAATATTTCGGAGCGAATGGAGTTTTTCGTGATTTTCTCGAAAACCAGCGCGGCGAACGCGGTCGAACCATTAAGGTAATACGTACGGAATGAAACGAGACACATGGATCAATGGTCGTTTTTACCGATTGGACGAATGTGTGTTCGGACGATGGTGCGGAAGGACTCTGAATACTCGCGGGACTGAAATATTTCGGAGCGAATGGAGTTTTTCGTGATTTTCTCGAAAACCAGCGCGACGAACGCGGTCGAACCATTAAGGTAATACGTACGGAATGCAACGAGACACAAGGATCAATGGTCGTTTTTAGCGATTGGACGAATTTGTGTTCGGACGATGGTGCGGAAGGACTCTGAATACTCGCGGGACTTTGAAATATTTCGGAGCGAATGGAGTTTTTCGTGATTTTCTCGAAAACCAGCGCGACGACCGCGGTCGAACCATTAAGGTAATACGTACGGAATGCAACGAGACACAAGGATCAATGGTCGTCTTTAGCGATTGGACGAAATTGTGTTCGGACGATGGTGCGGAAGGAGTCTGAATACTCGCGGGACTTTGAAATATTTCGGAGCGAATGGAGTTTTTCGTGATTTTCTCGAAAACCAGCGCGACGACCGCGGTCGAACCATTAAGGTAATACGTACGGAATGCAACGAGACACAAGGATCAATGGTCGTTTTTAGCGATTGGACGAATGTGTGTTCGGACGATGGTGCGGAAGGACTCTGAATACTCGCGGGACTTTGAAATATTTCGGAGCGAATGGAGCTTTTCGTGATTTTCTCGAAAACCAGCGCGACGAACGCGGTCGAACCATTAAGGTAATACGTACGGAATGCAACGAGACACAAGGATCAATGGTCGTTTTTAGCGATTGGACGAATTTGTGTTCGGACGATGGTGCGGAAGGACTCTGAATACTCGCGGGACTGAAATATTTCGGAGCGAATGGAGTTTTTCGTGATTTTCTCGAAAACCAGCGCGACGACCGCGTTCGAACCATTAAGGTAATACGTACGGAATGAAACGAGACACATGGATCAATGGTCGTTTTTAGCGATTGGACGAAATTGTGTTCGGACGATGGTGCGGAAGGAGTCTGAATACTCGCGGGACTTTGAAATATTTCGGAGCGAATGGAGTTTTTCGTGATTTTCTCGAAAACCAGCGCGGCGAACGCGGTCGAACCATTAAGGTAATACGTACGGAATGAAACGAGACACATGGATCAATGGTCGTTTTTACCGATTGGACGAATGTGTGTTCGGACGATGGTGCGGAAGGACTCTGAATACTCGCGGGACTGAAATATTTCGGAGCGAATGGAGTTTTTCGTGATTTTCTCGAAAACCAGCGCGACGAACGCGGTCGAACCATTAAGGTAATACGTACGGAATGCAACGAGACACAAGGATCAATGGTCGTTTTTAGCGATTGGACGAATTTGTGTTCGGACGATGGTGCGGAAGGACTCTGAATACTCGCGGGACTGAAATATTTCGGAGCGAATGGAGTTTTTCGTGATTTTCTCGAAAACCAGCGCGACGACCGCGTTCGAACCATTAAGGTAATACGTACGGAATGAAACGAGACACATGGATCAATGGTCGTTTTTAGCGATTGGACGAAATTGTGTTCGGACGATGGTGCGGAAGGAGTCTGAATACTCGCGGGACTTTGAAATATTTCGGAGCGAATGGAGTTTTTTGTGATTTTCTCGAAAACCAGCGCGACGACCGCGTTCGAACCATTAAGATAATACGTACGGAATGCAACGAGACACAAGGATCAATGGTCGTCTTTAGCGATTGGACGAAATTGTGTTCGGACGATGGTGCGGAAGGAGTCTGAATACTCGCGGGACTTTGAAATATTTCGGAGCGAATGGAGTTTTCCGTGATTTTCTCGAAAACCAGCGCGGCGAACGCGGTCGAACCATTCAGGTAATACGTACGGAATGAAACGAGACACATGGATCAATGGTCGTTTTTACCGATTGGACGAATGTGTGTTCGGACGATGGTGCGGAAGGACTCTGAATACTCGCGGGACTTTGAAATATTTCGGAGCGAATGGAGTTTTTCGTGATTTTCTCGAAAACCAGTGCGGCGAACGCGGTCGAACCATTAAGGAAATACGTACGGAATGAAACGAGACACAAGGATCAATGGTCGTTTTTAGCGATTGGACGAATGTGTGTTCGGACGATGGTGCGGAAGGACTCTGAATACTCGCGGGACTTTGAAATATTTCGGAGCGAATGGAGTTTTTCGTGATTTTCTCGAAAACCAGCGCGACGACCGCGGTCGAACCATTAAAGTAATACGTACGGAATGCAACGAGACACAAGGATCAATGGTCGTCTTTAGCGATTGGACGAAATTGTGTTCGGACGATGGTGCGGAAGGAGTCTGAATACTCGCGGGACTTTCTAATATTTCGGAGCGAATGGAGTTTTTCGTGATTTTCTCGAAAACCAGCGCGGCGAACGCGGTCGAACCATTAAGGTAATACGTACGGAATGAAACGAGACACATGGATCAATGGTAGTTTTTACCGATTGGACGAATGTGTGTTCGGACGATGGTGCGGAAGGACTCTGAATACTCGCGGGACTTTGAAATATTTCGGAGCGAATGGAGTTTTTCGTGATTTTCTCGAAAACCAGCGCGACGACCGCGTTCGAACCATTATGGTAATACGTACGAAATGCAACGAGACACAAGGATCAATGGTCGGTTTTAGCGATTGGACGAATTTGTGTTCGGACGATGGTGCGGAAGGACTCTGAATACTCGCGGGACTGAAATATTTCGGAGCGAATGGAGTTTTTCGTGATTTTCTCGAAAACCAGCGCGACGAACGCGGTCGAACCATTAAGGTAATACGTACGGAATGCAACGAGACACAAGGATCAATGGTCGTTTTTAGCGATTGGACGAATTTGTGTTCGGACGATGGTGCGGAAGGACTCTGAATACTCGCGGGACTGAAATATTTCGGAGCGAATGGAGTTTTTCGTGATTTTCTCGAAAACCAGCGCGACGACCGCGTTCGAACCATTAAGGTAATACGTACGGAATGAAACGAGACACATGGATCAATGGTCGTTTTTAGCGATTGGACGAAATTGTGTTCGGACGATGGTGCGGAAGGAGTCTGAATACTCGCGGGACTTTGAAATATTTCGGAGCGAATGGAGTTTTTTGTGATTTTCTCGAAAACCAGCGCGACGACCGCGTTCGAACCATTAAGATAATACGTACGGAATGCAACGAGACACAAGGATCAATGGTCGTCTTTAGCGATTGGACGAAATTGTGTTCGGACGATGGTGCGGAAGGAGTCTGAATACTCGCGGGACTTTGAAATATTTCGGAGCGAATGGAGTTTTCCGTGATTTTCTCGAAAACCAGCGCGGCGAACGCGGTCGAACCATTCAGGTAATACGTACGGAATGAAACGAGACACATGGATCAATGGTCGTTTTTACCGATTGGACGAATGTGTGTTCGGACGATGGTGCGGAAGGACTCTGAATACTCGCGGGACTTTGAAATATTTCGGAGCGAATGGAGTTTTTCGTGATTTTCTCGAAAACCAGTGCGGCGAACGCGGTCGAACCATTAAGGAAATACGTACGGAATGAAACGAGACACAAGGATCAATGGTCGTTTTTAGCGATTGGACGAATGTGTGTTCGGACGATGGTGCGGAAGGACTCTGAATACTCGCGGGACTTTGAAATATTTCGGAGCGAATGGAGTTTTTCGTGATTTTCTCGAAAACCAGCGCGACGACCGCGGTCGAACCATTAAAGTAATACGTACGGAATGCAACGAGACACAAGGATCAATGGTCGTCTTTAGCGATTGGACGAAATTGTGTTCGGACGATGGTGCGGAAGGAGTCTGAATACTCGCGGGACTTTCTAATATTTCGGAGCGAATGGAGTTTTTCGTGATTTTCTCGAAAACCAGCGCGGCGAACGCGGTCGAACCATTAAGGTAATACGTACGGAATGAAACGAGACACATGGATCAATGGTAGTTTTTACCGATTGGACGAATGTGTGTTCGGACGATGGTGCGGAAGGACTCTGAATACTCGCGGGACTTTGAAATATTTCGGAGCGAATGGAGTTTTTCGTGATTTTCTCGAAAACCAGCGCGACGACCGCGTTCGAACCATTATGGTAATACGTACGAAATGCAACGAGACACAAGGATCAATGGTCGGTTTTAGCGATTGGACGAATTTGTGTTCGGACGATGGTGCGGAAAGACTCTGAATACTCGCGGGACTTTGAAATATTTCGGAGCGAATGGAATTTTTCGTGATTTTCTCGAAAACCAGCGCGACGACCGCGTTCGAACCATTATGGTAATACGTACGAAATGCAACGAGACACAAGGATCAATGGTCGGTTTTAGCGATTGGACGAATTTGTGTTCGGACGATGGTGCGGAGGGACTCTGAATACTCGCGGAACTTTGAAATATTTCGGAGCGAATGGAGTTTTTCGTGATTTTCTCGAAAACCAGCGCGACGACCGCGGTCGAACCATTAAGGTAATACGTACGGAATGCAACGAGACACAAGGATCAATGGTCGTTTTTAGCGATTGGACGAATGTGTGTTCGGACGATGGTGCGGAAGGACTCTGAATACTCGCGGGACTTTGAAATATTTCGGAGCGAATGGAGTTTTTCGTGATTTTCTCGAAAACCAGTGCGGCGAACGCGGTCGAACCATTAAGGTAATACGTACGGAATGAAACGAGACACAAGGATCAATGGTCGTTTTTAGCGATTGGACGAATGTGTGTTCGGACGATGGTGCGGAAGGACTCTGAATACTCGCGGGACTTTGAAATATTTCGGAGCGAATGGAGTTTTTCGTGATTTTCTCGAAAACCAGCGCGACGACCGCGGTCGAACCATTAAGGTAATACGTACGGAATGAAACGAGACACAAGGATCAATGGTCGTCTTTAGCGATTGGACGAAATTGTGTTCGGACGATGGTGCGGAAGGAGTCTGAATACTCGCGGGACTTTCTAATATTTCGGAGCGAATGGAGTTTTTCGTGATTTTCTCGAAAACCAGCGCGGCGAACGCGGTCGAACCATTAAGGTAATACGTACGGAATGAAACGAGACACATGGATCAATGGTCGTTTTTAGCGATTGGACGAATGTGTGTTCGGACGATGGTGCGGAAGGACTCTGAATACTCGCGGGACTTTGAAATATTTCGGAGCGAATGGAGTTTTTCGTGATTTTCTCGAAAACCAGCGCGACGACCGCGGTCGAACCATTAAAGTAATACGTACGGAATGCAACGAGACACAAGGATCAATGGTCGTCTTTAGCGATTGGACGAAATTGTGTTCGGACGATGGTGCGGAAGGAGTCTGAATACTCGCGGGACTTTCTAATATTTCGGAGCGAATGGAGTTTTTCGTGATTTTCTCGAAAACCAGCGCGGCGAACGCGGTCGAACCATTAAGGTAATACGTACGGAATGAAACGAGACACATGGATCAATGGTCGTTTTTACCGATTGGACGAATGTGTGTTCGGACGATGGTGCGGAAGGACTCTGAATACTCGCGGGACTTTGAAATATTTCGGAGCGAATGGAGTTTTTCGTGATTTTCTCGAAAACCAGCGCGACGACCGCGTTCGAACCATTATGGTAATACGTACGAAATGCAACGAGACACAAGGATCAATGGTCGGTTTTAGCGATTGGACGAATTTGTGTTCGGACGATGGTGCGGAGGGACTCTGAATACTCGCGGAACTTTGAAATATTTCGGAGCGAATGGAGTTTTTCGTGATTTTCTCGAAAACCAGCGCGACGACCGCGGTCGAACCATTAAGGTAATACGCACGGAATGCAACGAGACACAAGGATCAATGGTCGTTTTTAGCGATTGGACGAATGTGTGTTCGGACGATGGTGCGGAAGGACTCTGAATACTCGCGGGACTTTGAAATATTTCGGAGCGAATGGAGTTTTTCGTGATTTTCTCGAAAACCAGTGCGGCGAACGCGGTCGAACCATTAAGGTAATACGTACGGAATGAAACGAGACACAAGGATCAATGGTCGTTTTTAGCGATTGGACGAATGTGTGTTCGGACGATGGTGCGGAAGGACTCTGAATACTCGCGGGACTTTGAAATATTTCGGAGCGAATGGAGTTTTTCGTGATTTTCTCGAAAACCAGCGCGACGACCGCGGTCGAACCATTAAGGTAATACGTACGGAATGCAACGAGACACAAGGATCAATGGTCGTTTTTAGCGATTGAACGAATTTGTGTTCGGACGATGTTGCGGAAGGACTCTGAAAACTCGCGGGACTTTGAAATATTTCGGAGCGAATGGAGTTTTTCGTGATTTTCTCGAAAACCAGCGCGACGACCGCGGTCGAACCATTAAAGTAATACGTACGGAATGCAACGAGACACAAGGATCAATGGTCGTCTTTAGCGATTGGACGAAATTGTGTTCGGACGATGGTGCGGAAGGAGTCTGAATACTCGCGGGACTTTCTAATATTTCGGAGCGAATGGAGTTTTTCGTGATTTTCTCGAAAACCAGCGCGGCGAACGCGGTCGAACCATTAAGGTAATACGTACGGAATGAAACGAGACACATGGATCAATGGTCGTTTTTACCGATTGGACGAATGTGTGTTCGGACGATGGTGCGGAAGGACTCTGAATACTCGCGGGACTTTGAAATATTTCGGAGCGAATGGAGTTTTTCGTGATTTTCTCGAAAACCAGTGCGGCGAACGCGGTCGAACCATTAAGGTAATACGTACGGAATGAAACGAGACACAAGGATCAATGGTCGTTTTTAGCGATTGGACGAATGTGTGTTCGGACGATGGTGCGGAAGGACTCTGAATACTCGCGGGACTTTGAAATATTTCGGAGCGAATGGAGTTTTTCGTGATTTTCTCGAAAACCAGTGCGGCGAACGCGGTCGATCCATTAAGGTAATACGTACGGAATGAAACGAGACACAAGGATCAATGGTCGTTTTTAGCGATTGGACAAATGTGTGTTCGGACGATGGTGCGGAAGGACTCTGAATACTCGCGGGACTTTGAAATATTTCGGAGCGAATGGAGTTTTTCGTGATTTTCTCGAAAACCAGCGCGACGACCGCGTTCGAACCATTAAGATAATACGTACGGAATGCAACGAGACACAAGGATCAATGGTCGTCTTTAGCGATTGGACGAATTTGTGTTCGGACGATGGTGCGGAAGGACTCTGAATACACGCGGGACTTTGAAATATTTCGGAGCGAATGGAGTTTTTCGTGATTTTCTCGAAAACCAGCGCGACGACCGCGGTCGAACCATTAAAGTAATACGTACGGAATGCAACGAGACACAAGGATCAATGGTCGTCTTTAGCGATTGGACGAAATTGTGTTCGGACGATGGTGCGGAAGGAGTCTGAATACTCGCGGGACTTTCTAATATTTCGGAGCGAATGGAGTTTTTCGTGATTTTCTCGAAAACCAGCGCGGCGAACGCGGTCGAACCATTAAGGTAATACGTACGGAATGAAACGAGACACATGGATCAATGGTCGTTTTTACCGATTGGACGAATGTGTGTTCGGACGATGGTGCGGAAGGACTCTGAATACTCGCGGGACTTTGAAATATTTCGGAGCGAATGGAGTTTTTCGTGATTTTCTCGAAAACCAGCGCGACGACCGCGTTCGAACCATTATGGTAATACGTACGAAATGCAACGAGACACAAGGATCAATGGTCGGTTTTAGCGATTGGACGAATTTGTGTTCGGACGATGGTGCGGAGGGACTCTGAATACTCGCGGAACTTTGAAATATTTCGGAGCGAATGGAGTTTTTCGTGATTTTCTCGAAAACCAGCGCGACGACCGCGGTCGAACCATTAAGGTAATACGTACGGAATGCAACGAGACACAAGGATCAATGGTCGTTTTTAGCGATTGGACGAATGTGTGTTCGGACGATGGTGCGGAAGGACTCTGAATACTCGCGGGACTTTGAAATATTTCGGAGCGAATGGAGTTTTTCGTGATTTTCTCGAAAACCAGTGCGGCGAACGCGGTCGAACCATTAAGGTAATACGTACGGAATGAAACGAGACACAAGGATCAATGGTCGTTTTTAGCGATTGGACGAATGTGTGTTCGGACGATGGTGCGGAAGGACTCTGAATACTCGCGGGACTTTGAAATATTTCGGAGCGAATGGAGTTTTTCGTGATTTTCTCGAAAACCAGTGCGGCGAACGCGGTCGATCCATTAAGGTAATACGTACGGAATGAAACGAGACACAAGGATCAATGGTCGTTTTTAGCGATTGGACAAATGTGTGTTCGGACGATGGTGCGGAAGGACTCTGAATACTCGCGGGACTTTGAAATATTTCGGAGCGAATGGAGTTTTTCGTGATTTTCTCGAAAACCAGCGCGACGACCGCGGTCGAACCATTAAGGTAATACGTACGGAATGCAACGAGACACAAGGATCAATGGTCGTTTTTAGCGATTGGACGAATGTGTGTTCGGACGATGGTGCGGAAGGACTCTGAATACTCGCGGGACTTTGAAATATTTCGGAGCGAATGGAGCTTTTCGTGATTTTCTCGAAAACCAGCGCGACGAACGCGGTCGAACCATTAAGGTAATACGTACGGAATGCAACGAGACACAAGGATCAATGGTCGTTTTTAGCGATTGGACGAATTTGTGTTCGGACGATGGTGCGGAAGGAGTCTGAATACTCGCGGGACTTTGAAATATTTCGGAGCGAATGGAGTTTTTCGTGATTTTCTCGAAAACCAGCGCGGCGAACGCGGTCGAACCATTAAGGTAATACGTACGGAATGAAACGAGACACATGGATCAATGGTCGTTTTTACCGATTGGACGAATGTGTGTTCGGACGATGGTGCGGAAGGACTCTGAATACTCGCGGGACTGAAATATTTCGGAGCGAATGGAGTTTTTCGTGATTTTCTCGAAAACCAGCGCGACGACCGCGTTCGAACCATTAAGGTAATACGTACGGAATGAAACGAGACACATGGATCAATGGTCGTTTTTAGCGATTGGACGAAATTGTGTTCGGACGATGGTGCGGAAGGAGTCTGAATACTCGCGGGACTTTGAAATATTTCGGAGCGAATGGAGTTTTTCGTGATTTTCTCGAAAACCAGCGCGGCGAACGCGGTCGAACCATTAAGGTAATACGTACGGAATGAAACGAGACACATGGATCAATGGTCGTTTTTACCGATTGGACGAATGTGTGTTCGGACGATGGTGCGGAAGGACTCTGAATACTCGCGGGACTTTGAAATATTTCGGAGCGAATGGAGTTTTTCGTGATTTTCTCGAAAACCAGCGCGGCGAACGCGGTCGAACCATTAAGGTAATACGTACGGAATGAAACGAGACACATGGATCAATGGTCGTTTTTACCGATTGGACGAATGTGTGTTCGGACGATGGTGCGGAAGGACTCTGAATACTCGCGGGACTTTGAAATATTTCGGAGCGAATGGAGTTTTTCGTGATTTTCTCGAAAACCAGTGCGGCGAACGCGGTCGAACCATTAAGGAAATACGTACGGAATGAAACGAGACACAAGGATCAATGGTCGTTTTTAGCGATTGGACGAATGTGTGTTCGGACGATGGTGCGGAAGGACTCTGAATACTCGCGGGACTTTGAAATATTTCGG
>CAUIJW010000043.1:27500-30000 GCA_960531205.1 Andrena bicolor | reverse complement strand
GCCAGCCTCGTCGACGATGAATCTCCCCATTCGATCTTTTGGGTTTCTCAGGTTTACCCCTGAACGGTTTCACGTACTCTTGAACTCTCTCTTCAAAGTTCTTTTCAACTTTCCCTCACGGTACTTGTTCGCTATCGGTCTCGTGGTTGTATTTAGCCTTAGATGGAGTTTACCACCCACTTAGGGTTGCACTCTCAAGCAACCCGACTCTATGGAGAGATCCTCCCGAAACGCGTACCGGTCGCTACGGGCCTGGCACCCTCTCCGGGTAAGTGGCCCCATTCAAGATGGACTTGGACGCGGTGCGACGTCACGGGATAAACGGATCCTCCTGAACACTACAATTCCCTGCGGCGGAACCGCGGGATTCAGTGCTGGGCTAATTCCTGTTCGCTCGCCGCTACTAAGGAAATCCTTGTTAGTTTCTTTTCCTCCGCTTAGTAATATGCTTAAATTCAGCGGGTAATCTCGCCTACTCTGAGGTCGTCAATCGTTATTATATTATATATAAATATATTGTGTCCCACCAGAGAAAAAAAAGCAGAGACCGCCAAGTAGAGAGAAGATATTTTGGAGAAACGGGCGCGTGCCTCCGGTATTATAATCGTGCTCCCTCTTTTGGATATACTTTACCTCGAACGGGCCTACATCCAGAGGTGCCATCGCACGATTCCAGAGAAAAGGTATGATTGAAACTCTCTTCTTCTCTTGTAGAGAGAATTAGAGTCCCCCCTACCTCTATTTGCGCCTCGCCAAAGTGTCTTTTCGTCGCGCATCGTCGATTCGATCCGGTTTTTACTTTAACGTCCGTCCGCTATTATTAGCTTTGAGATTCCGCTATCCCTTCACGCCTCGAGCAGTGTGAGAACTCTCGCAGCAGTGGGAACCGTGGAAAAATAAGCTTTTCCGTGGACTGGACGACCGGTGAGACACGCGGTCTCGTATGCGATCGACCAACAACGCGACAAAGACATGGGGCGATCGGGGAGACTCGTCTTCTTCAATTCTACGAAGAAGAGTCTTCTTACACACCTTTCGCGGCATCGGCGCCTTTTTGGTTCGTCGAAGTTCAAATTCGCGCAGCCGCGCCAACGAGGATTCCGGGGTACAGAAACGTTTTAAACGACGTGTGGAGCAATCACTCTTCTCATCGGACGTTTGGCACAAACACTCTTTGTGTGTCGACGGAACGTGGCCATAGGGAGGGAATAAATATAGGGCGGCTAGGCGAGGACACACGCGCAACGACGGGGAAATACATCGACCCGATCATGTTAACGAGTGGTTTTCTATAATTTATCATCCCGCACAGAGCCTCCACCATTATTCATGTACACCACCCTTTGGATCTTCACGGCGTCCCGAAGAACGAGTGTGTGTTGTGCCCTCGATGTATAGATTGACTTTTCTCTCTCACTTGTCGTCAACGACGACCCTCTTTTTAAAATCCCTGGGGCCGCGTGAACGCAACGATACACAGATCGGCGCACATATGACGCGCACTCCGCTCTTTCTCTCCATCTATCTTGTATCTCACCCGCTCTTTGATCTCTCTCTTTCTCAGGACAAATTTATCATTTCAGGCGACGTCGGGAGCACGGTAAAAGATCTCGCGCGGGACGCGAAGGCAGCAAACTCTAAAACGCCAGTGCGAGCCGAGAGAGGTCGCGCTGTGTGTGATGATCCAGGGAGCGGTGCAGCACACGGGCGGTCGTTATAAAGCAACGACGCACAACGCCGTGAAAGCACGCACGCACGCGAGTCCCAACGCGATCATTCATCACGACATTTCGCCTCTCTTTCTGGTTCTCGCACGGGATAGAGTACTCACCGCTTCACGATTCTCACGCGAGCCGTTGCAAACGCCGACGAACGGCCCAACTTTCGCTCGTACGTCGAGTATCTGGCGTGTATATATCATCATCCGACCCGACTCCGAAACGCGTTACATCGTCGGAAACGCGAGACGGCGAGGATGTGATGATACGCAGAACCGACGCAAGCAGTCTTTTGTATGTGATAACGACCCTCAGCCAGGCGTGGTCCAGGAATTGTATCCGTGGACCGCAATGTGCGTTCGAAATGTCGATGTTCATGTGTCCTGCAGTTCACACGTTGACGCGCAATTAGCTGCGTTCTTCATCGACCCACGAGCCAAGTGATCCACCGTTCAGGGTAATCGTGTTATTAAATATGTTCGACATTATCTTTGTTCTCGGTTCGGATGAAGCCGAGGCCCGTGCACCTCCAACCAGCGCGCGAAGGAGGTCCGGGCGTCGCCAGCGTAGACGACACAGTGATGTGATTTGTGTCCTGGACGCGAAACACCGTCGAAGCGTACCGCGGAAACACCGCGACACGTCCGGCGGGCCGAGCGTACATATCATTTAAAAACCTTCGAGATACACGGCTGGGTACGAGCGTACCGTAATAACCGTGTACTCGGGGCGGGGGCCACCGCACGCGGCAGCATCCTCTACTTGCACGCTCTCTTATCGTC
>CAUIJW010000043.1:20000-25000 GCA_960531205.1 Andrena bicolor | reverse complement strand
AAAGGATTTAAAGTGTACTCATTCCGATTACGGGGCCTCGGATGAGTCCCGTATCGTTATTTTTCGTCACTACCTCCCCGTGCCGGGAGTGGGTAATTTGCGCGCCTGCTGCCTTCCTTGGATGTGGTAGCCGTTTCTCAGGCTCCCTCTCCGGAATCGAACCCTGATTCCCCGTTACCCGTTACAACCATGGTAGGCGCAGAACCTACCATCGACAGTTGATAAGGCAGACATTTGAAAGATGCGTCGCCGGTGCTAGATGACCATGCGATCAGCACAAAGTTATTCAGAGTCACCAAAGCAAACGATGGGACGGAAGGCGAACCATCCGCCACCGATTGGTTTTGATCTAATAAAAGCGTTCCTTCCATCTCTGGTCGGAACTCTGTTTTGCATGTATTAGCTCTAGAATTACCACAGTTATCCAAGTAAATGTGGGTACGATCTAAGGAACCATAACTGATTTAATGAGCCATTCGCGGTTTCACCTTAATACGGTATGTACTGAGACATGCATGGCTTAATCTTTGAGACAAGCATATGACTACTGGCAGGATCAACCAGGGAGCTTCGCGAAGCTTTCCCTCTATTCGAATTCACACACTTTCGTGTTCTTTCTGTACTCATCGCGTCGTCCGCTCTTTTAGAGACGGATCGACGATGCCCCACGTTTCATCTTATAAAACTTGCACGTTAGCGTGCAGTTTTAGACATCATATCCTCGATTTGTTCCACTTAATTCTATCTCGGATATGTGCCTTCCTCCTCCTCCTTCACTACTTCTTCTAGACACCACATATATAACCTAGGATTTTCCACGGACTAACTCCCATCGGATATGATATGTGTGCCTTTCGCTCCACTCTAACTTTATTATACTTCGAGACATCATATCGATTCGATTTTTCCACTGACTAATAAATCAATCGGATATGTGCCTTTTTATTGTATACGTTCACAGAAAGATCTCAGATCACAGACAAAATTCATTATATTTCCTTTATAAATAAGGATGGCATCGGATGCTCGATAAAGCGCGTATCACGCGTGCCGCTGCATCCATCGGGAAGCACGGAGTACACGCACGCTAGCATCAACCGTAGAAGCACGGACCACTACACGCTGGACAAATCGACAAAGCGCGTAACATTCACGCTGGTCATGTACGTAATAGCGCGGACAAGTGCATGCTGAGCAAACGGGATAGCGCGAATCGTGCCATGCTGGTCAAAACGAGTTGGCACGTAATGTGCGCGCTAGGCATATCGAGATCTGACACCTCTTGGGTTTGTATCTACTTTCTCCCTCTTTCAAAGTTCGAACTTTTAGTTCGATACTTTATATGTACCCGACGCTAGCCTTCCTTAGCGTTTTGTTAAGTTTAAATCGTCCATCTGCGTGGATAAAGAGTTGATTGCATTAGGTAGTACAAGCATACACAGAATTGCATATGTGTCACCAACGTCACTTATGGACGCTCACCACATAAGGGCCATTCGGTCTTAGACACCGACCCGTGGTAATGCTGTGTGGAGAAATCCGAAAACGCAACACGGCAAGAACAGTCGAGACAGAATCTCGAGGAGCGGTGACTACTTCTCAACCGAGGTCATAGAATAGCCACGCGCCCAACGCTGCTCCGACCGAGACGCTCGGACCGTCGCTCTCCCTTATAGATACCGAACGGCCGGCCGGAACGCCGGCGCCGCCGTACCTTACGCACGGGCGCTTATGGGCGTAAACCGCCGCTACAACAGACCGTCCGCCCGGCACGCTGGGACTTAGCCGCGGAGAGCGTCGGATACAAGAGTAAAACGACTAAACGAATTATGATAAACAATCGCCGCGAACATTACCACGATAAATACCCGGTCCCAAACGACATTCAAAAAATAATTTCTCGGCACTTTGAAATATTTCGGAGCTAATGGAGTTTTTCGCGATTTTCTCGAAAACCAGCGCGACGACCGCGGTCGAACCATTAAGGTAATACGTACGGAATGCAACGAGACACATGGATCAATGGTCGTTTTTAGCGATTGGACGAATTTGTGTTCAGACGAAGGTGCGGAGGGACTCTGAATACTCGCGGGACTTTGAAATATTTCGGAGCGAATGGAGTTTTTCGCGATTTTCTCGAAAACCAGCGCGACGACCGCGGTCGAACCATTAAGGTAATACGTACGGAATGCAACGAGACACATGGATCAATGGTCGTTTTTAGCGATTGGACGAATTTGTGTTCAGACGAAGGTGCGGAGGGACTCTGAATACTCGCGGGACTTTGAAATATTTCGGAGCGAATGGAGTTTTTCGCGATTTTCTCGAAAACCAGCGCGACGACCGCGGTCGAACCATTAAGGTAATACGTACGGAATGCAACGAGACACAAGGATCAATGGTCGTTTTTAGCGATTGGACGAATTTGTGTTCGGACGATGGTGCGGAAAGACTCTGAAAACTCGCGGGACTTTGAAATATTTCGGAGCGAATGGAGTTTTTCGCGATTTTCTCGAAAACCAGCGCGACGACCGCGGTCGAACCATTAAGGTAATACGTACGGAATGCAACGAGACACAAGGATCAATGGTCGTTTTTAGCGATTGGACGAATTTGTGTTCGGACGATGGTGCGGAAGGACTCTGAAAACTCGCGGGACTTTGAAATATTTCGGAGCGAATGGGGTTTTTCGTGATGTTCTCGAAAACCAGCGCGACGACCGCGGTCGAAACATTAATGTAATACGTACGGAATGCAACGAGACACAAGGATCAATGGTCGTTTTTAGCGATTGGACGAATTTGTGTTCGGACGATGGTGCGGAAGGACTCTGAAAACTCGCGGGACTTTGAAATATTTCGGAGCGAATGGGGTTTTTCGTGATGTTCTCGAAAACCAGCGCGACGACCGCGGTCGAACCATTAATGTAATACGTACGGAATGCAACGAGACACAAGGATCAATGGTCGTTTTTAGCGATTGGACGAATTTGTGTTCGGACGATGGTGCGGAAAGACTCTGAAAACTCGCGGGACTTTGAAATATTTCGGAGCGAATGGAGTTTTTCGCGATTTTCTCGAAAACCAGCGCGACGACCGCGGTCGAACCATTAAGGTAATACGTACGGAATGCAACGAGACACAAGGATCAATGGTCGTTTTTAGCGATTGGACGAATTTGTGTTCGGACGAAGGTGCGGAGGGACTCTGAATACTCGCGGGACTTTGAAATATTTCGGAGCGAATGGGGTTTTTCGTGATGTTCTCGAAAACCAGCGCGACGACCGCGGTCGAACCATTAATGTAATACGTACGGAATGCAACGAGACACAAGGATCAATGGTCGTTTTTAGCGATTGGACGAATTTGTGTTCGGACGAAGGTGCGGAGGGACTCTGAATACTCGCGGGACTTTGAAATATTTCGGAGCGAATGGGGTTTTTCGTGATGTTCTCGAAAACCAGCGCGACGACCGCGGTCGAACCATTAATGTAATACGTACGGAATGCAACGAGACACAAGGATCAATGGTCGTTTTTAGCGATTGGACGAATTTGTGTTCGGACGATGGTGCGGAAAGACTCTGAAAACTCGCGGGACTTTGAAATATTTCGGAGCGAATGGGGTTTTTCGTGATGTTCTCGAAAACCAGCGCGACGACCGCGGTCGAACCATTAATGTAATACGTACGGAATGCAACGAGACACAAGGATCAATGGTCGTTTTTAGCGATTGGACGAATTTGTGTTCGGACGATGGTGCGGAAAGACTCTGAAAACTCGCGGGACTTTGAAATATTTCGGAGCGAATGGAGTTTTTCGCGATTTTCTCGAAAACCAGCGCGACGACCGCGGTCGAACCATTAATGTAATACGTACGGAATGCAACGAGACACAAGGATCAATGGTCGTTTTTAGCGATTGGACGAATTTGTGTTCGGACGATGGTGCGGAAAGACTCTGAAAACTCGCGGGACTTTGAAATATTTCGGAGCGAATGGGGTTTTTCGTGATGTTCTCGAAAACCAGCGCGACGACCGAGGTCGAACCATTAATGTAATACGTACGGAATGCAACGAGACACAAGGATCAATGGTCGTTTTTAGCGATTGGACGAATTTGTGTTCGGACGAAGGTGCGGAGGGACTCTGAATACTCGCGGGACTTTGAAATATTTCGGAGCGAATGGGGTTTTTCGTGATGTTCTCGAAAACCAGCGCGACGACCGCGGTCGAACCATTAATGTAATACGTACGGAATGCAACGAGACACAAGGATCAATGGTCGTTTTTAGCGATTGGACGAATTTGTGTTCGGACGATGGTGCGGAAAGACTCTGAAAACTCGCGGGACTTTGAAATATTTCGGAGCGAATGGAGTTTTTCGCGATTTTCTCGAAAACCAGCGCGACGACCGCGGTCGAACCATTAAGGTAATACGTACGGAATGCAACGAGACACAAGGATCAATGGTCGTTTTTAGCGATTGGACGAATTTGTGTTCGGACGAAGGTGCGGAGGGACTCTGAATACTCGCGGGACTTTGAAATATTTCGGAGCGAATGGGGTTTTTCGTGATGTTCTCGAAAACCAGCGCGACGACCGCGGTCGAACCATTAATGTAATACGTACGGAATGCAACGAGACACAAGGATCAATGGTCGTTTTTAGCGATTGGACGAATTTGTGTTCGGACGAAGGTGCGGAGGGACTCTGAATACTCGCGGGACTTTGAAATATTTCGGAGCGAATGGGGTTTTTCGTGATGTTCTCGAAAACCAGCGCGACGACCGCGGTCGAACCATTAATGTAATACGTACGGAATGCAACGAGACACAAGGATCAATGGTCGTTTTTAGCGATTGGACGAATTTGTGTTCGGACGATGGTGCGGAAAGACTCTGAAAACTCGCGGGACTTTGAAATATTTCGGAGCGAATGGGGTTTTTCGTGATGTTCTCGAAAACCAGCGCGACGACCGCGGTCGAACCATTAATGTAATA
>CAUIJW010000043.1:12500-15000 GCA_960531205.1 Andrena bicolor | reverse complement strand
CTCGGGCCGTAGACCGACACGCAACGGGTCGCGACGTTCTACTAGGGGAGAAGTGCACGACTACGTGGCCGGAACATTCGCCGCCGGTGGTGTACCCTCGCTAATGGAACCACGAAGGTCCACCCGGAGTATCGCGCACCGACGGGAGCCAGCCTCGTCGACGATGAATCTCCCCATTCGATCTTTTGGGTTTCTCAGGTTTACCCCTGAACGGTTTCACGTACTCTTGAACTCTCTCTTCAAAGTTCTTTTCAACTTTCCCTCACGGTACTTGTTCGCTATCGGTCTCGTGGTTGTATTTAGCCTTAGATGGAGTTTACCACCCACTTAGGGTTGCACTCTCAAGCAACCCGACTCTATGGAGAGATCCTCCCGAAACGCGTACCGGTCGCTACGGGCCTGGCACCCTCTCCGGGTAAGTGGCCCCATTCAAGATGGACTTGGACGCGGTGCGACGTCACGGGATAAACGGATCCTCCTGAACACTACAATTCCCTGCGGCGGAACCGCGGGATTCAGTGCTGGGCTAATTCCTGTTCGCTCGCCGCTACTAAGGAAATCCTTGTTAGTTTCTTTTCCTCCGCTTAGTAATATGCTTAAATTCAGCGGGTAATCTCGCCTACTCTGAGGTCGTCAATCGTTATTATATTATATATAAATATATTGTGTCCCACCAGAGAAAAAAAAGCAGAGACCGCCAAGTAGAGAGAAGATATTTTGGAGAAACGGGCGCGTGCCTCCGGTATTATAATCGTGCTCCCTCTTTTGGATATACTTTACCTCGAACGGGCCTACATCCAGAGGTGCCATCGCACGATTCCAGAGAAAAGGTATGATTGAAACTCTCTTCTTCTCTTGTAGAGAGAATTAGAGTCCCCCCTACCTCTATTTGCGCCTCGCCAAAGTGTCTTTTCGTCGCGCATCGTCGATTCGATCCGGTTTTTACTTTAACGTCCGTCCGCTATTATTAGCTTTGAGATTCCGCTATCCCTTCACGCCTCGAGCAGTGTGAGAACTCTCGCAGCAGTGGGAACCGTGGAAAAATAAGCTTTTCCGTGGACTGGACGACCGGTGAGACACGCGGTCTCGTATGCGATCGACCAACAACGCGACAAAGACATGGGGCGATCGGGGAGACTCGTCTTCTTCAATTCTACGAAGAAGAGTCTTCTTACACACCTTTCGCGGCATCGGCGCCTTTTTGGTTCGTCGAAGTTCAAATTCGCGCAGCCGCGCCAACGAGGATTCCGGGGTACAGAAACGTTTTAAACGACGTGTGGAGCAATCACTCTTCTCATCGGACGTTTGGCACAAACACTCTTTGTGTGTCGACGGAACGTGGCCATAGGGAGGGAATAAATATAGGGCGGCTAGGCGAGGACACACGCGCAACGACGGGGAAATACATCGACCCGATCATGTTAACGAGTGGTTTTCTATAATTTATCATCCCGCACAGAGCCTCCACCATTATTCATGTACACCACCCTTTGGATCTTCACGGCGTCCCGAAGAACGAGTGTGTGTTGTGCCCTCGATGTATAGATTGACTTTTCTCTCTCACTTGTCGTCAACGACGACCCTCTTTTTAAAATCCCTGGGGCCGCGTGAACGCAACGATACACAGATCGGCGCACATATGACGCGCACTCCGCTCTTTCTCTCCATCTATCTTGTATCTCACCCGCTCTTTGATCTCTCTCTTTCTCAGGACAAATTTATCATTTCAGGCGACGTCGGGAGCACGGTAAAAGATCTCGCGCGGGACGCGAAGGCAGCAAACTCTAAAACGCCAGTGCGAGCCGAGAGAGGTCGCGCTGTGTGTGATGATCCAGGGAGCGGTGCAGCACACGGGCGGTCGTTATAAAGCAACGACGCACAACGCCGTGAAAGCACGCACGCACGCGAGTCCCAACGCGATCATTCATCACGACATTTCGCCTCTCTTTCTGGTTCTCGCACGGGATAGAGTACTCACCGCTTCACGATTCTCACGCGAGCCGTTGCAAACGCCGACGAACGGCCCAACTTTCGCTCGTACGTCGAGTATCTGGCGTGTATATATCATCATCCGACCCGACTCCGAAACGCGTTACATCGTCGGAAACGCGAGACGGCGAGGATGTGATGATACGCAGAACCGACGCAAGCAGTCTTTTGTATGTGATAACGACCCTCAGCCAGGCGTGGTCCAGGAATTGTATCCGTGGACCGCAATGTGCGTTCGAAATGTCGATGTTCATGTGTCCTGCAGTTCACACGTTGACGCGCAATTAGCTGCGTTCTTCATCGACCCACGAGCCAAGTGATCCACCGTTCAGGGTAATCGTGTTATTAAATATGTTCGACATTATCTTTGTTCTCGGTTCGGATGAAGCCGAGGCCCGTGCACCTCCAACCAGCGCGCGAAGGAGGTCCGGGCGTCGCCAGCGTAGACGACACAGTGATGTGATTTGTGTCCTGGACGCGAAACACCGTCGAAGCGTACCGCGGAAACACC
>CAUIJW010000043.1:5000-7500 GCA_960531205.1 Andrena bicolor | reverse complement strand
ACCATTAAGGTAATACGTACGGAATGCAACGAGACACAAGGATCAATGGTCGTTTTTAGCGATTGGACGAATTTGTGTTCGGACGATGGTGCGGAAAGACTCTGAAAACTCGCGGGACTTTGAAATATTTCGGAGCGAATGGAGTTTTTCGCGATTTTCTCGAAAACCAGCGCGACGACCGCGGTCGAACCATTAAGGTAATACGTACGGAATGCAACGAGACACAAGGATCAATGGTCGTTTTTAGCGATTGGACGAATTTGTGTTCGGACGATGGTGCGGAAGGACTCTGAAAACTCGCGGGACTTTGAAATATTTCGGAGCGAATGGGGTTTTTCGTGATGTTCTCGAAAACCAGCGCGACGACCGCGGTCGAAACATTAATGTAATACGTACGGAATGCAACGAGACACAAGGATCAATGGTCGTTTTTAGCGATTGGACGAATTTGTGTTCGGACGATGGTGCGGAAGGACTCTGAAAACTCGCGGGACTTTGAAATATTTCGGAGCGAATGGGGTTTTTCGTGATGTTCTCGAAAACCAGCGCGACGACCGCGGTCGAACCATTAATGTAATACGTACGGAATGCAACGAGACACAAGGATCAATGGTCGTTTTTAGCGATTGGACGAATTTGTGTTCGGACGATGGTGCGGAAAGACTCTGAAAACTCGCGGGACTTTGAAATATTTCGGAGCGAATGGAGTTTTTCGCGATTTTCTCGAAAACCAGCGCGACGACCGCGGTCGAACCATTAAGGTAATACGTACGGAATGCAACGAGACACAAGGATCAATGGTCGTTTTTAGCGATTGGACGAATTTGTGTTCGGACGAAGGTGCGGAGGGACTCTGAATACTCGCGGGACTTTGAAATATTTCGGAGCGAATGGGGTTTTTCGTGATGTTCTCGAAAACCAGCGCGACGACCGCGGTCGAACCATTAATGTAATACGTACGGAATGCAACGAGACACAAGGATCAATGGTCGTTTTTAGCGATTGGACGAATTTGTGTTCGGACGAAGGTGCGGAGGGACTCTGAATACTCGCGGGACTTTGAAATATTTCGGAGCGAATGGGGTTTTTCGTGATGTTCTCGAAAACCAGCGCGACGACCGCGGTCGAACCATTAATGTAATACGTACGGAATGCAACGAGACACAAGGATCAATGGTCGTTTTTAGCGATTGGACGAATTTGTGTTCGGACGATGGTGCGGAAAGACTCTGAAAACTCGCGGGACTTTGAAATATTTCGGAGCGAATGGGGTTTTTCGTGATGTTCTCGAAAACCAGCGCGACGACCGCGGTCGAACCATTAATGTAATACGTACGGAATGCAACGAGACACAAGGATCAATGGTCGTTTTTAGCGATTGGACGAATTTGTGTTCGGACGATGGTGCGGAAAGACTCTGAAAACTCGCGGGACTTTGAAATATTTCGGAGCGAATGGAGTTTTTCGCGATTTTCTCGAAAACCAGCGCGACGACCGCGGTCGAACCATTAATGTAATACGTACGGAATGCAACGAGACACAAGGATCAATGGTCGTTTTTAGCGATTGGACGAATTTGTGTTCGGACGATGGTGCGGAAAGACTCTGAAAACTCGCGGGACTTTGAAATATTTCGGAGCGAATGGGGTTTTTCGTGATGTTCTCGAAAACCAGCGCGACGACCGAGGTCGAACCATTAATGTAATACGTACGGAATGCAACGAGACACAAGGATCAATGGTCGTTTTTAGCGATTGGACGAATTTGTGTTCGGACGAAGGTGCGGAGGGACTCTGAATACTCGCGGGACTTTGAAATATTTCGGAGCGAAAGGGGTTTTTCGTGATGTTCTCGAAAACCAGCGCGACGACCGCGGTCGAACCATTAATGTAATACGTACGGAATGCAACGAGACACAAGGATCAATGGTCGTTTTTAGCGATTGGACGAATTTGTGTTCGGACGATGGTGCGGAAAGACTCTGAAAACTCGCGGGACTTTGAAATATTTCGGAGCGAATGGAGTTTTTCGCGATTTTCTCGAAAACCAGCGCGACGACCGCGGTCGAACCATTAAGGTAATACGTACGGAATGCAACGAGACACAAGGATCAATGGTCGTTTTTAGCGATTGGACGAATTTGTGTTCGGACGAAGGTGCGGAGGGACTCTGAATACTCGCGGGACTTTGAAATATTTCGGAGCGAATGGGGTTTTTCGTGATGTTCTCGAAAACCAGCGCGACGACCGCGGTCGAACCATTAATGTAATACGTACGGAATGCAACGAGACACAAGGATCAATGGTCGTTTTTAGCGATTGGACGAATTTGTGTTCGGACGAAGGTGCGGAGGGACTCTGAATACTCGCGGGACTTTGAAATATTTCGGAGCGAATGGGGTTTTTCGTGATGTTCTCGAAAACCAGCGCGACGACCGCGGTCGAACCATTAATGTAATACGTACGGAATGCAACGAGACACAAGGATCAATGGTCGTTTT